>JADGJL010000232.1:7078-29948 GCA_027600665.1 Irineochytrium annulatum | reverse complement strand
GGCCAATGGGTAACCGGGGGCCCCCCGCCCCCCCCCCCTTCCCCTTCCAACCCAGCCGCCGTATGAGTAGTGCCTTCGCCGTACCCCCAATCTGTATTCTACGCGCTAAACGCATACTGCCACCGCCCGACATCAAATCTCCGCATCCACATCATCGACACCGCCACGCGCCGACTCTCCGAATCCTCCACATTGTCCTACCGCCGCACTCTAGCGAACTAGCACTTCCTGCCGCCGCCCACACCATCCCCTCATGCCCCGCTACACCAACCGGCATTCGGACGACCGCGTCCGACGACTGTTCTGTGGAGCTAAGTTAGCCAGCGGACTCGATTGGCACAGAAGAGGTATTAAGATTCCAAGTCCGCAGCAGGCTGTTCTCCTGCGGCGGGGACAACGCGGTGGTCAGCACGGTGGTGAACACCATAACACTTCTCTATTAGGTACTCCACATCGCCCGCACCATTATATCATTGCTAAGATTTTTCTTTATTCATCTACCTGCTTGGACATATTTCCGCGTTTGTTCTCTTTTTTCATTTCGCAAGCTATGTAAGCACGCGAAGCTCTAGAGGTTGCCAGATGGCATTTCTAAACAACATTAACTCGGGGTGTTCGGTGCATAATGGACAGGAGAGGGGTGGTGGTTGTAGCGATATTTAAGACTTGCTCGAAACTCGCTAACTATATTGCTATATGTTTTAAAAGGTCAGGCTATTGCCAGAATTAGCACAGAACATAGCTGTAGCTCGCATCCACAATCGTCCTTGCTTAAAATTAAATTTTGCTTGTAATAAAATCTATTTGATTTTCCTATACTGTTAGACAATGCAGATGCAATTACGAATCGACATGACGAAGGCATAAAACCATCTCTAGATCAACCACTACTCTAAGTCTTCAGACCGCCTGCCCAGCAACTCAGTCCAGTCAACTCTAAAGCTCCGACGAATGCTCTAGAAAGTGCCTTATAAACATCCTTTGCCTCGATTCGTGTGAGAACGCCCCACTCCCTCCGCCTACCCCGACCGCGCTCTCAAGCCGCCCCATAGAGGCCATCGAGGTTGCCGACGGCGTCGCGCTCGATCCCAGCCGACGGTCGTTGGATCCCAAACTTCGGGTTGGACTCAGGTGCGGAAGGTGGTGCTGCGTGTGCATGTTGGGTCTCATCAAGACGGCTCCAAAGACTTTAGCTGTATGAATTGATAATAAGTTTATTGTCTTATCTTTATGCCCCTAACGATGACGTACCAAGCTTGTCCAAGTCCGCGCCGTCTCCTCCGCCACCGGCGGCGGGCCCAAAACTCGCTACAACCTCCGCGAGAAAAGAGCAGACGTACTTAAGCAGGTGATAATGCGGCTCGGGCATGCTCCTAACGCACTGGCGGGCGGCAAAAAAGCTGAGGTATCCCTCCCCGACGCACTTCCCGTATAGCGCGCATGGGATCACCGGATCCCGGAACCCTGCCAGCAGGTCCAGGAGTGTCTGCGCCGCAGAGTGCGCGGCCGCGACCTTGCCCTTTGGCGGCGCACCAGGCCTCACGCAAGCGGTAGACGCCGCAGCCGAGGCGACTGTTGAGCCGTCGTCGTCGTCCAAAACGGACGCCTTTCTAAGGACGTCATCAAGCTCCGCGTCGACGGCATCGCCGGACGCCGAAGGCCGCTGCGGCAGCTTTTGGCTGTCCTCCGAAGACGGTCTACCGATGACAAGAGTCTCTATGTCGAAGGCCTCGCCTGTGTCGAGGCAAGCCCGTAAGTATTCCATTACCTCAGGGTCGCCGCGCAGCAAAAAGAGGTTCTCGACGTCCATGCCGAAGCGGAAGAGGAAGTCGATAAGCCGCCAAACTTCCTTAGGAATGCTGAGCGCCTCGCTTGATGCACCCACGGATGTGTCGGCGGTTGAGCTCGTGATAGAGGAGGCGGACGGTGTGTCCGCAAGGGGAATGAGCTGTGTCTGCTGTTGCACGGAGTTTACAGAGGTTGATGAATGGAAAGTTGTGACTTCAATCATCAGCGCACGAAGAGTCATTGGTGTGAACGCCGCTATCGGCTTGATCGCTCGGCAGAGGGTTGCGACGTCATTGCCGAAGCAGGAGGGCTGCCAGGTGGCGTTAACAGCAATGAAGTAATCCTTCCCGTTGTCGACATGCAAGATAAGCAGATCTTCAAGAGTATCTTCCGCAAAGTTGAGCGGACATGCGATCTTACCCTCGTTTACTAGGATTTCCACCTTCACTTGAAGGCTCTCGCCTGTAACTTGTAAGCTACTCGGATGAAAGCATCTACTAACCTGGACGAAGTGACCCTCCGGGGGGATTTACAAAGCACCAAGGTTTAGAAACAGTGACTTTTTGCGCCTGGGGCGTAAAGCGAAACTTTGCTACCACCTTGGATGATAAGTAAACGTTTATTCTGCTCAACAAACCTGCCCAACATTCCGTAATTCAACCACACGGGCGGCGGCCTTCATAAATTGGACAGTCCCGAATTCGACCGAGTTCACGTTGATGGCGATAACAGGGATGGCATCATTTTCAAATCTGTCAAGCTCCCTTTCCATCTCCTCCTTTGCGGCTCCCAAGCGCACAGGGTCGACTTTACGGATCTATATCACATCAGTCATGGACGAACACAAATACTCCACCTGCACATCAAACAACGCCGTAACAGGCTTGTGATCGCTCAACATCATCTCCATAGAACTCCAATACCGAACACAATTCACCCATGCCTGATTGTTTGACCTTAGCGGATTCCGGAACCACTGTATCCGATCGCACCAAGACGGCGCCCGCCGCTTCTCGCTGGTATCGTATCTAGAGGTGCCGACATCAAACTTATATGTTGGAGGGAAGTCGACCGGGGGTTCCTCAAAATCGACGAAAACCTTTTTTGCAGCCTTCTCCTGCATGAGCTATAACGATAAGGACGTTAGACCGGCACAAAAGTAGAGTGCGAGAAACGCTCACAAACCTGATCATACGCGAAAAGCTCGCTCAATCGCTTTTCTTCGATCATACTCTTCGCATCGGTATCGGACAGGTTGACCCGGTAGTTCAGATCGCCAAGCCAGATAAGGTGGCTACGAAAAGGTTCATTAGCAAGTGGAACACGTTCAAAAAGGAGATTCAGTAAATGAAACTTCGACTCACTCAGAATCGTATATTCCCGTAAACTGCCTGATCGCAGAGAGGTTTTGCGTCCCAAAACCTCCGCCACCATTGATGTCGAACGTATTCACCAGCCAAGGGTTTTGGAAGATAAAGGAACGGTAGTCGCCGTACTGCTGTGGCACCATAAACTGCAGCCTCCGGCATATCTCCGCAAAATCCTGGTTGCGGCGGTCGACCTGGCCGGTGTCGGCGGCCAAATGAGAGTTGACGAAGGTCAGGTACGAGTCATACAAGCGCAAGCGGCATCCAACAGCTCCCTTATTTCCCTACAGTATTCGTGAACCACTGCCTCGCGGAAGGTGCACAGACCATCAATCCGAGAATTCCCGTGCCAACACTCTCAGTCGAAACCTCCGTGATATGCTCAGCATGCGTGCTCTTCGCGTATATCACGACCAGCATCCCGATGAGTTGCTTCGACGTGACCTTGACATAGTTGCTAGGCAGGGGCTCCAGAGCCGAGGCGATCGCGTAGCACCAGTCATCCTCTTTCGTCTTGTCGCTAATGATATACGCTTCCGTGCTCAGATCCAGCTCCTGAAAGCCCAGGACGAAGAGGTCCGGATCCTCTCCCGCCGCGGTGCGGAGCCAAGGCAGCAAATCCTCCGTCACGTCGTTCCCGTTCACGTTCCAGGTCCCCACGAAGAGTCTTCCATATGATCAGATCAAGCAGAAAGCGATCCGGTGCCGTCGCCCACCTCATCGTGTCAAACGACGCGAATGCCGACTCCCGCTGGCGCAGTTGTTTCGCGACCCAGCCGTCCTTCGTCCCCTTCACGTTGGTGGTGGCCTGGGTCAGGTCCGCATTGATGAACGGGTTGGCCACGTCCGGCTGCGAGGTCATCTCGGATCGGGAACCTCTGGCGAGCCGGGTCAGGTTGCAATAATGGGAGTCGGGTGCCGAAACTGAAATCGCCTCTTTCTTAAGATTGATTCCATTTCAAGATTGTGCTGACTGCCTGTCGACTCAACATGCAACGGATCGTCACAGTCGCCACTGAAATGGCACCTCGCGCCATTGGTATCTCAGCGTCCGCGTCGATTGCGATCACCATGTTAACATCCCCCGGTTGACAACAGGCCCGTACTCGCAAGCCGTCGCCGCGAACGGATTCCTCTACACGGCTGGCCAGATCCCGTTCGACCCCAAGACGATGGACATTGTTCGTTCGTGGCGGCTCTTGTGGACTTGGCCCGCGATACGGCCCCATGGGAATTACTAATTCGCTGTCCCGGTTGCAGGTCGGGAACGACATCACGACCCAAACGCAGCAGGCCCTGAAGAACCTGAAGGCCGTTGTCGAGGCTGGAGGTTCCACTTTTGATCGCGTTGTGAAGACCACCGTTTTCCTCAAGGTGAAGTGAGACAGACGAGAGGCGCATGTTTAACAGGTCGCTTCTCTCAGGACATGAACGACTTCAGCAAGATGAATGAGGTCTACGCCGCCGCGTTTGGAGATGCCCGCCCGGCTCGGTCAGCCGTGGAAGTAAGATACTACGAATAATTGCGGACGGGCTCGCCCTTACAATATTCATAAGGTCGCCCGCTTACCGCGTGATGTCTTGGTGGAGATCGAATGCGTTGCGCTGCTGTGAACTTTTTGGACTTTACGTTCAAGGACGGAGAATTGTATTCAGGGGTAAGCCCGGGGCAGCGGCGATGTTCGACTCCATCTTGTTGTTTGATGAATAAACTATATATGGTACACCCTTTTTCAAACGTTTGGTTGCAAAAATTACAGGAGCTGGAGAAAGGATGATTGCGGCAGCGAATTTATAAGGCGTCAGAATATTTACGTGAAGGAAATAAGGTTGCAGGGTAGGAACTACAACGGAAATTTATTGATTACAGGTGGCAAGTGGAGACAGCGAGGAAATGAAGTTATTGAAACATGCGGCGAGGATTACATTCCAAAGAATGTGTGTTGCCAAAATAAAATATTTTTGAGCCGAAGCAATTATTCTCAAAAGGGAAGCAGGGCGAATATTCCCAGCAATGACATAATACTTCAGCAGCCATCAAGTACGACGATCAAAGCGTACGCCGCGAACGAAAGGCCGAACAGACAGGAATGACACAAAAGTAAAGAGGAAGTAGGAAGTAGTGACGGAAAAGCTATAACAAGGCGGGGAGAGGCCGAAGAGCGACCAAAAGTGCGAAAACAGGAGTGAAAGGAACACTACCAAAAGCACGCTGGGGATACTATGGAAGGTGGAGAGCGTCCCACCCACGGTTGACCCGTCAACCACTGCGTCCGCCTCACATTGAGCAGAGACGCAGTCCTGCCACCAACCGAGAAGCTCACCACCCAGAAGTCCGCCATCAAGGAGCCTGGCATCGCCAAAATCATCCCGGTCGCGTTAGTAACCGTATGGTCCGTCGCGTCAGGCGCCGGCGCCGTCGTAGCCGGCTAGTGAGAAGACTTCAGCCTTAGCGGCAGTATCTAACCCGTCATAGGATCCATCCTAAGCCTACCCGTTACAGCTGGAAAACCTTTGCTGCGTCGGTGACCGAGCTCGCGTCGCTCGTCATACCACGCGCCGCCGCCGTTGCAGACTGGTGTCGGACTCAGCGCGGAGGAGACTAGCTTGAGCTTGACTGGCGGGAACGCCGGTGGCGGTGGAGGCAGAGGCAGAGACGTAGCAAGGTCCTGCGCTCGTTAACAGGCGCGTTTCACGACTGACGCTAATTATACCCATCCAAAATAAAGGATCAACATCGAGAAACAGACTTGAGCGGAAGCAAAGGAAGCTTACCCTCTGAATTGCCCGGTGGGGCCGATTTGGTATCAAACAAACATCGTCGCCCTGGTAGTTGTCAAGCTGCATGGTAATGTTTAGAAAGCGTCGTTCCTCATCGCGGTGTAAACGGAAAGCCACGCACCGACTCCAGCTCGTTATCCTCCTTGACCTTCTTTCTACTCCAGCTCCGTGGATACCAGCTTCTCCTTCGGCAATGCCTTGATGCCCATCGTGCCTGTCCTGATTTGCTCGTCGACGTACAGCCTCAAGTTCAAGACCTGCTGGACGAGGTCCGCCCGCTAGGAAGATGTCGCCTGTCTTCACGTCCGTCACCATGTAGTCCGTAAAGCGCTCGACGTGGCCCGAGGTGTTGAAGACGGACTTCGGTGTGAGGCCGGTGCACCCGATCTCGAGCTTGTCCTCAAGGACGGAGTGCCGACGCCAGAAGGAGATGGTGTTGTTGAAGAGAGCCGTGCCGGGCAACGCCGTAGTCCAAGAGACCGCTGGAGTGGGTGTGGAGGATTTGCAGCCTCTAAGGATTGCGCCAAAATCAAAGCCCGACCCAGCAGAGAGAGAGATGACCTTGACGTTTCTTATTGGGATCGGCAATATGTTAATATATTATTTCTTACTTTTTTATTTTAACTCTTATATTTAAATTAAATATCCCACCCGCCGTCGCACCCTACGCCTCACCCCGTCACCCTCCAGTTGTCAATTTTAAAATAATTCGCATTCTCTTTGTTCAGGCTTTATATACCAGTCATATCGTACTTTAATAATCAACTATTTGCAAACGCATCTACAGCTTTACAGAATTACAGAGCAAAATGTTATGACAATGAGCCCGTAAGAACGTCCAAAGAAATCCATCATTACTTTTTGCCGTCCTCTACAGCGCGCCAACCGAAGGAAAAAATTAAATCACACCCTTCGAGCATTGGCAAAACGACAGCGGACACCCACTCGCTTTCTTGGCAGGGCTGGCATCACTCGCCGTCACAGCCGCCGGTGCATCATCGAGTTCCTGTTGGACGAAGGCGGGGTATTTGGCAGAGACCTCTTCCCACGTCGTCCGCTCCTCCACAAGCGACGTAACGATGTCAATAACCGTAGCAACCTTCAGACATAACTTAGGGGTGCAGCTCCCAACGAAAAGCACGATTACACACCGATTCCCTGATCTGTTTTAAAGAATCCCGCTCCCTCAGCGTCACCGTGTCATCCAACGGCGTCTGCATGTCTACGGTGATGGCAAACGGCGTGCCAAGTTCATCGTTCCTCGCATATCTCCTCCCAATGCTAGTCGAGCTCGCGTCCACCCTTGTGGACACACCCCTCTCCCTCAAACCGTCGCCGAGCTTGCGAAGGTACGCGTTGAACTCGTCCTTGTTGGAGAGCGGAAGGATCAGGACTCGGATGGGCGCGACCGTTGTCGGAAAGCTCAGGACGTGGCGGTTCTCGTCCGTGGCCTTGCCGAGATCGCGGGTCCAAAAGATGTGCTCAAGGAGGCAGTACATGATCCGGCCGAGACCGAATGACGGCTCGATGACGTTCGGGGTGTACTCGCGAACTGATACAGGCCGGTAAAGTTAGAAGTCCGAGCAAATGAACAACCGAACGCGGGTATCAAAGAGTGGGAGAGATGGATTTCCCTAGCTCCATAAGAGAATTAACCACTACAGGTATCATCTCGGCAAGAAGGAACCGGGGTCAAGCAAGGCCACCAAAACGGCGAACCCGACCATTGAGCGAAAGATATCGCACGCTAATGACTCATGCCTCTTTAATACCACAGCTTTGTGGGCTGGGGATGCACGCCGGGGACCATTGGGTCAGGCCGGAGAAGCTTTCGCCTCCGGTAAGCCCTCAAGTAACGGCAGTTGCACCATAAAGAGGGATCTAAGGAGCGTGCTTTTGATCGAAGGGAGAAACGGGGAATAATGAAACTCGCGAATAAAACTCACCAAAGACCTTATCCGTCCTCCGGAAGATCTTAACCATGTCTTTGGTGATTTCAAACTCCTTCCCATCCGGCGCAACGACCTTTGTCCTCCCGCCACCGCTCTCAAGCTTGCCCTGTAACTCCTCAAGCTTCTTCTCATCCCAGGCATCCTCCTCCGTCCGGTCGGCCTCCATCAGCGTGTTGAAGTACGCGTAGACGCTCTGCGCGTCCTTCTTGAACGTCGGGCCGATCTTGGCTTTCTGAAGCTCGAGCACGAGGTGGTCCCAGATCTTCGGTTCAGGCAGCTCCTCGCGCACGACGAGCTTCTCGTTCGTCACCCGGGAGTGCGCAGAGAGGTCGTAGGCGGATCGGTCGGCGCAACCAACGCACTCAATCCAGCCGTAGCTGCAGTGGATCTCGGCGTCCCACTTTAAAAAAATGCGTTAAATGGATAATTTACAAAAGCAAACCAGTAAACTCACGCAATCACAAGCGTAATGCGCCATCTCGTTCGCCATGTGCTGCCTGAACCTCAGCCTCTCCTTCTTAATGCCGAGCTTTGTCAGGAACAAGTAGATCCTCGCGACGAAGTAACCGAGGGTCTGGTTGTTCACAATGCCCTTATCGACGGCTTCGCCGATAGTCATCGTGATCGGGCCGGAACCCTCAAGCTGGTTCTTTGCGGGGTACAGGGGCAGGAGAACATGGCGAATTGAGTCGAACCGCGGGTGATCCTTCTTTAAGGGGTCCACGTAGTGCTCGATCTCAGCCATGGTAAACTCTCTGTCAAGTAGAATAAGATGTTAATCGATGAAAAGCCCGGTTTTTGTTTACACACCTCACGCGTATTAGACCCTGTCGCGGTGAGATCTCATTCCTAAACGATTTGCCAATGGAGGCCGAGGCGAAGGGCATGCTGAAGGTGTTAAATTCAAGGAGGCGCTTGAAGTTGAGGAAATGGCCTTGAGATGTCTCTGGGCGCAAAAAGCTAGAATCCAAAAATTAGGATCAACATAGTGAAACGCACTTGATAAAGCGAAAAAAGCTTACCCCCTGAATTGCCCGGTGGGGCCGATTTGGGTATCAAACATGAGGTTGAATAATTTTGGTTGAGTGACGTCGTTGCCCGTCTCGGGAGCCTTAATCTCCAATCGTTGCATAAGTTTCCAAAGATCGTCGCCCTGGTAGTTGTCGAGCTGTATTGTAATGTTCAAAAACCGTACGTCCTCATCCGTTGTAAACGATAATTACGCACCGACTCTAAAACGAGCTCATAATCCTCCTTCACCTTCTTCTCCAACTGCGTGGGCACTGCCTTCCCCTTCGGCCACGTCTTCTTATCAAACGTGCCCGTCCTGATCTGCTCGTCCACGTCCAACCTCGAATTCAGGATTTGCTTGACAAGGTGGTCCGCTCGGAAGATGTCGCCAGTCTTCACATCCGTGACCATGTAGTCCGCAAACCGCTCGACGTGGCCCGAGGTCTTGAAGACGGACTCCGGTGTGAGGTTGGTGCACTCAATCTCAAGCATGTCCTCCTCTAGGACGAAGTGCCGACGCCAGAGGGAGATGATGTTGTTGAGGAGAGCCGTGCCGGGCGGGCCGTAGTCGAAGAGACCGGCAACACCTCAAATGAGGAAAGCATAGGTGGTTAGGGACTATAAAAACAATGCCTAATGGGAAGCGTGTAGAGCCGGAGGGCGCGTAATTGCCGCATAAAACAACCAGGTACATGCTTGCTTCGCTAGCGCCTGCCTCAAAAGACCACCAGTTCGAATACATACCCCCGTAGATTGCGAAAGATGGCGCGTAGAAGAACCTCTTCAGCAGCAAGCCCTCCAGCGCCGATCGATCGAATCGATCCTTGCTGCCTTTGCTGGCCTCGACCTTCTTCGCCAGCTCCGCCTTAAGCGCGACGAGCTTGTCGACATGCTGCTGCAGCTGGTCTTTGGGTGTTTTCTTCCCCTTGAGGCCTTTGATGAGGTCGCCCTGCGCCGCGATGGCCTGGATCAGCTCGTCCTCCTTCATCGCCTCGAACTCGGACATCGTGATTGCTGCTGTTGTGGTGGGATCGAGCAGGCGTGCCAGGTTTAAATGAGTGTCGCGAAAAAAATGCTTCGCAGAATCATCGGAAATGGAAGTGGGGAACGAGCATGAGCAGCTCGCATATCCACCAACCTGAGATCGATTCGACGCGATCACCGCGAGGAACCGCGCTGTACAGTCTCCGCGGGACTGGCCGCGACGTCCTCAGATATTTGTCCGCCGCGCGGATGGCCCAGGAGGTCGGCAATGGACTTGGATGCGAAGCCGAGCTGAAGTGCCAGCTGCCCGAGAACGCTGACGCTGTCGGCCGTGAAGAGCATGCCCCTCTCGTGGCGATGCAGGCGGTTGCAGAGTTCGGCGGTGACCACGTCAGCCGAGGTCTACAACCTTGACCAGATCGCGGCACGAGGCCCGAACGTGGTGCATGCCGCCAGAAGTCCGCGTCCAGGGGTGCATTCAATGAACAGTCGGCCCGTCCGCAATGCCGGCGGACGCCTTGGGCGATCCTCATCGAGTTTATGCTGATGTCGTTTACTCAAATTGAGACGAGTTCTCAACAGGTTTGAATTTGACAGGCCTTCATAACAAGTGTTGATGTATTGGTCTACGGAACTCTATCTATCTCTTCCCAGGCTTCTTCTTCTTCTCCTTATCATTCAATATCCCCGCTGCCGCCTCCTCGGCATTGCTGACCTCCAGCGCCGCCATCTCAGCCGCCCTCTGTGCCTCCATCGCCTTCCTGGCCGCGTCCTCCAGCTCCCGTATCACCCTCTGCCGGTACGCCTCCCGTCTCGACAGATCCTCCTCCCGCTCCTTCTCCACCACCCGCGCCGCCATCTCTACCTTCTCCGCCAGCTGCTGCCTAATCCTCTGCCGCCCCTCCCGGTCCTTCTGCCGCGCCACCCGCGTCTGCTCGTGCAGCCGCTCGTGAGACTGGACGATCTCCTCCCGCATCATGTCCCGCGATGACCGCTCCTCGGGCGTCAGGACCCGAGGCTGCAGCGTTGGGATCCCCGTCGAGGGCGAGTATATCCTCATTACGGGCGCCTGAGGGGGGCCCCCCGGAGCCTGAGCTGCCAACAACGGGGTCGGGACGCCGTCGGCGCCTGTTGGACTTGCGCCGGGGAAAAAGGCTCCGCCCGACATGTCAATCCCGGGTGTCAGCCGCTCGTCGCTGCCGATGTTCATTGCGCTTTGACGACGGAGGGCGGCGCTTTCGGGCGGTGGTGGTGGCATGGTGCTGCCCCTCCTTTGGGCTTCCACAGGCGCCATCGCGTTGCGGGACAAGGACCCAGCCGTGTCGACTGCCAGCCCACCGCTGCTTGGCCGTACTTGTTGATCGCCCTTCTGGCCCGACACGCCTTGCGCTGTGGGTGTGACTTCAACCCCCGGCGGAGGCGTGTTGACGCTTGACCGGCTCCCGTCCGCGTTGTTTGACTTCGATATGCTCTTCCTTGATGTTCCCGCGGACCCAGGGCCACCTGACGAATTGGTAGGAGCTGCGGCCGGAGTGCTCCCGATCACCGAGACATTCGCCGCAGCGACCGGAGCACCGGCAAGCGCGAGCATGGTGGATGACGACGCGGGTATCACCTCCGCGCCGATCGGGCTTGCGAAGATATTCGGGATGGGAGACGCCTCTACAGAGAGCCGCTTCCCGTCGAGGTTAAACACGCTGAGGTTCCGGTCCCTGAACGAGTTAAGCTGCTTCCCGTTCACGCCGTTGTCCTTGATGATGGTCCACGGCTTAAACAGCAGGTCCGTCCCTTTCACCGGCGGCGGGGTGGCGGCGAGCGCAATCGGTGTAACGATCGGAGGCGCGGCCATGATCACCATAGGCTTGATCATGCCGGCCTCGACCTGCTTTAGATACGCCTCGCGCGCCTCCTTAGCCTTCGCCGCTCTGCCCGGTTGGGCGGCCTCCCACCCGTCCTTAATGGCCTTATACCGATCCTCTTTCTCCGTGTCCCGCGCCACGATCAGGGACGCGGCATCCGTCGAGATCAAGCGCAGCTTCCACGTCAGCGGGTCCGAGACTGGGGAGCCGGACGGCGCCTGCGCCGCGGCGGGGCTTGCGGCGTCCGCGACGCTTGGGGAGGCCGCGGTGGTGGATCCCGCCACGGAACCGGCGCCTGACTTCTTCTTCTTGGCTGAATTCGTTGCCTTCGGGCCGGAGGCGCCACCAGTCCCTGCTCGGGAGGCTGGGCGAGCCCCCGAAGGGTCGGTCGGATCCTTAGTGCCTGCACTTTGGATCCGCGTTAGCTCGATTTGCTCCACGCTGCCTTGAAGAACGTATTTGTGCTTTGTAAGAGGAACCTAAGGAAGCAACGTTAATAAATCATTCGAAAGCAAAATTGCGAGCGTCTTACTAAAGAACCGCTCGCGGTTAACTCCTTGTTCTCTTTCAGAGCCTTCTCCCTCTCCTTCTCCCTCTCTTCCCGTTCCTTCTCCTTCTTCTCAGCCGCGGCCTTTTCTGCCCTCTCCGCCTCCTTCTTCCCAGCAGCAGTCTGGCTGGAGCTGGCTGCGGGGGCCACATTGGAGTTGGTGGCTGATATGACTGCGGCCCCGTTACCGGGTAGGTAATCGTCGTTGAAGGTTTGAACGAGCTGAAGGGAGTGGAGGGTTACGACGCCTCTACCGCGTCCGGCTGCTACTTCGACGTCATTGTCGAAGAGCTGAATGCGCATCCAAACCATTGGTAACGAGAATGTAAGCTGAGCGGAGAGAAAGTTTTCTGGTGCGTCTTTTACTTTTACCAATAATCTATACAATGAGGCGTTAGATTGCTGTGCCGGCTTTGTACACTAAGACAAACCTGAACAGAATATTATGTTTATTTGGCGTAAAGACGTCCTCGAAATCCTGCAGATTTGGTCGAATCGATATCTCCAGCGGCCTCTCCGGCGTGAAGATAGGGCCAGGCTCTGAAACAAATCTCAACTTCCATTTTCCGGCCGGCCGAGGAGTTGTTGTCCGACAATCGCCGATTAGGAGGTAGCCAGTCTAGGGTGGCCACTTAGTATGGTGCTTAATGAAAGCACTGCTAATCACCTTATTTGGTACGTAGAGACGAGGCCGCAGGTTATAGAACACTTGCGGAATCTCCTCATTCGTGTCATTGTCAAACATCCTCAAGCAAGAAGTGTTCTGAATGGAGTCCGGAACGTAGAGTATCGGCGCCAAGAAGGTCGGCTCCGTGAACTTAACGACGTTCTTAAACAGGACAAACCACGAGTTTGCGCTCTGGGCCGGGAAGCCTTCATCCACGTCTCTCACGTGCAGGCCCAGCTTATCCGAGAGGTATTTGCCCTCGTCCTCGAGCAGAAAGTCATCGCGGGAGTAGAAGGTGATGTTATAGGATGTCGGGCAGTCGATGACGAAGCGGAAGGCCTTTTTGCTATCATACGCGTCAGATCGAATGCTAGACCGGAACGGCGGCTTTTACCTTGATGAAACCTTTAGAATGCTGGCTTGGATAGAGTTCGTGCATATCCTCAAGTACGGCTTTCGCTTTACTGCCGGATTGAACGGTGACGACAATCCTAACCACTCATACGGCTCCACTATCACGGACGTAAACTGCGGCAGCGCGTCCACTTTGCAACGGCCAAATGTTGAGATGGAAACAATGATGCTTGCCTGTTTCACTTGATCCGGCAAATCTTGAATAGTATTAGAAAGATACAGGATTAGTGACAGCTTACATAGCACCGGTGGGACGCGAATCATATCTACAGGCTTTGCTGGATCGATGATGCACGACGTTGATTTAATGGTTTTGAAGGATGCCGGGCTGTGATAAATGACGATATGTCTGCAGGAAGAAATAAACAACCGCATCAGTCGTAAGCTATAACGGAGCAGAAAGCGCACCTATAGCTCTTGCAGAACTCGCCGAAGGTGACCCAAAATTCGGTGCCTTCCGTGATAGGTTCGTAAGGTTCATCGGTCGGCTTGCCCTTAATATCAGTGGTACGCCGATTCCGAATGTTTCTGAAAGAAGTCAGCCCACGCCCTGACACGAGAACCAAGGCTCACCCGCAAGTAAAATAGCTCTTCAGCTTCACCAATCTCTGGGCGTAACCCTGCTCGCCCTCCTTCAACGCCGACGCCCCGTCTTTGAACTCGCATATCCGGAACGGACACGAAAGCGAATTCAGATCCAACTTATCGCTGGCATCGTCCCCATCTCTGGCCGCAAAAATAAACATGAAGTTTGCCTTCATCGCGTTCCGCACGCTCGCCGAATGCAGGTTGCTTCGATCCCCCCTGTCAGCGGTGGAGGGAATGACCGGCGGGGCACCGTAGACCGACCCGCGGACGGCCCCGTCCGTCTTCCCGACCGTCAGACCCGAAGACCCGCCGAGGTACGAGTCCCCAGCGCCAAGCGATTTGGATTGGAGGAGTTTGATATTTAGCGTCGAGATGGCGTCCCATATGTTGCCCAAGGTCGGCGACGCGGGACCCAGGGCCGATTGCATCAGCGGGCCCAGGTTACCGACGACGGGCATCTGTATCCTTTCTGGCACCCAACCCTTCAGCGCGTGCAAAGGGTCGAAGTCGCCGTGCTCCGTCACACCCTCCTGCTCCCTGTGACTGACAGCCGCGAGCTTTAAAAGCGCCTTCGACACCAACAGCGGCCAAAGCTCGTGCACGAGCGGTGACGAGATGACGAGCGGTCGCCCCTGCTCGTCAACGGGAATGCGGTCGTCCACCGTTACGCGCCGCCAAGAACCCAGCCAGTGCAGCTTGACGGCATACTTGCCCGTCGCGCTGTACATGGGCAGGCCATCCTTCCCCTTTGGGTACAACCCATCCCACGGGCAAAACTCATCCGGTATCCCTGCCGACCGCGAAATCCGCGAGTGCTCGTAGAGAAAGTGCAGGTGGATGAGGATGCTCCGCATGAGCTCCGAATGGACGACGTGCCGGTTGCACTGGAAGAACTTGGAGGTCCCCGCGAGGTTTTCTGGCTCGCCGCCTCCTGCCTCGTCCTCGGAGATCTTGGTCATAGGCTCCTGGATCTGATGCTGCGTGTGGTTCGGCGTCTGAAGCTGACTGCTCGGTTGGGAGAGGTTGTTGTTTGATTGGTTCAGAGGCGCCCAGGAAACGGCCTGCGACCCAGACACGGAGGACGGGTTAGTCTCCTCCGCGATGACGCCTGAAGGGTTGCCACCCCCCGGCGTTTCCGTGCCGATTGCGTTGACCTGGGACGACATTGACGCGGAGACGGTGTCGGGCGGGGACTGAATGGGCGGGAAAGGCGCGTTGTCAAGTGGCCCGCCAATGTTAGCGCCGCCCGCAGAGTCCGGAGGAAAGCTCTGGCTGTTTGCGTTGGCATCCGAGCCCTCCGGCCCGCCGTCGCCAGGTGCTGACCCGTCCCCCAGACCTCCCAAGGGATCGATGGGAAAGCTGACGCTGCTGGGGAGACCTGATGCGCCTAATCCACCGCCAGCCGTTGTCAGCGGCGATGACGCGGAAGCGATCGAGTGAAACTGTTAAACAATCGTCAGCATCGCAATATATAAGGACGAAGGCCGAAGTACCAACCATTTCATCTAACCCCTGCGCGGGCTGCACTCCCAATGGAATGGAACCGTCCACCGGGAGCTCCATCGGACGTTTATAGCAGTCCACCATAAGCCTCAGCGATCGAGGCAGCGTGACAGGCCCCTCCGGATCCTCAAACACATGCTTCGACCCTCCCCACTTCTCCCCCGCAATCTCGGCATCGTTCCACTCTGGCCAAATGACGATTGGCACATCCGCATCCTCCGACCCCGAACCACCAGTTGCTGTTCCTCCGGGCCCAGCGGCCCCGGGGGTCTGAGGGTTGGCGTGGGCCGGCGTCCCAACCCCTCCGCCGCTAGACGGTGTCCGCTTCTTTGGATTCGCATTCCCCGCGGCGGCCGACTTGGCCATGCCCCGATCCTTCCCTCCCCCACCTGCATTCCCACCGCCGGCGCCGGCCCCGCCGCTGACGGAGCCTGGTGCGTTCGGCTTCCCAGACTTCATGGCGGAGATCAACAATACTTTCAAGGTGCGTCAAATTTACTATGAGCGAAGAACTTTTTCGACTGTGGAGATGACAACGTAATTATCTGTGACGACGAACTAATAGATTGATGCCAGAGCCAATGTAATGACTTGTTAAGGGTATACTTCTTTCCATACGACTTTACGATCGTTACAGACCAGAATTTTCTGGAGCCCCGAGCCGCTGGGAAAGTCCCTGGGGCTCGGAGGCTGCCTGGCCAGCTGCCGGGCTGTCTGCCGTTCCCCTCACACTGGTTTTTGGTGAAAGAATCAACACCGAGTGTTCGGACTCACCATTCATGCGGGAGGTCCACCAGCCCATAATTGCAAGCCCGTCCGTCGTGCTGGACTTCTCGAAGGCCGCGGTAGGCCGGCCCTCCTCCTGGCCGCATCCGCTGCCGCCGTCTCCGCCGAAATCGACCGACTTGATGCTGGTCGACCTGGACGAGCCCCTGGACCCAGCCAGGAAGCCCGACTCCCCGACCACTGCTTATGTGTTTGCGGAGCCCTCGAGAGCATCCACAACGGCTCCTGACACCGTCTCCGAAATGACGAGCTTGAGCGCAAGTGCGAACCCGACGTCGCCCAACTCCATCCACCCGAATCATTCCACCCCGTCTTCACCAGACCTCTTTGCCTCAGTCGGACCACCCGAGGCCGAGGCGAGCGACGATGTGGTTGATATGGACGTCGAGGGGGAGGGTGCGCCAACCGTGTCGGGACCCGGGCGAGGAAGTGGACACCCAGTTGCCGCGGAGACGGAAGAAGAACAACGACTCGTCGTGACGGCGGAGGAGGAGGATTTGCCCATTACGGACACGGAAGGGGAGGAGGAGGAGAAGGAGTACCTGGACGCTGCAGCGCGCGAGGTGGAGCGCAAGCGCAGGGTTGAGATCAAACGGGGGAAAATGTCGGTCCGCAAGTTGTCGCCGAAGGAGAAGAAGCTGATGGTCGAGGAGGCCAAGGCGATGGAGGAGGAGGAGGAGGAAAGGCGGATGGACTGCGGCGTTTTCGGGCGGCTCGATGATGAGAACGCGTTGGCGGAGCGGTCGAGGCTGCGCGAGGAGCGGAGGTTAGACAGGCTCTGGAACCTCGGCCAGTGCTCCGCCAACGCCTGGGTTTCATCATACAAGGGGTGGACTAAGAAGTGCGAGAAATTCATCGTTGGACACGGAGAGGTAGAGACGGACCCGAGGAAGTTCCGCTTCCGGCGGCCGGCATTGTCAGTGTACGTTGCTTCTTTGGTTGCCTCTCCTCTCCTTTTTTTTTACTAACGTCCGCTTTATTTCAGTGATCAGTCAGCAAGAATTGTCCTCAACTCCCAACCCGCTTCGCCCATCTCGGAGCCCCCCCGCACCCCGAAGCGGACTCGCGAGGACGAGGGTGCGTGCTGGCTTGACGAGCTTTTTTCACAGGAGGACCTCGAAGCCCAGGATCAGATTTTGGCGAAGTTCAGCCAGCCGAAGAAGTGGAAGCGTCCACGTCGCGAGTCCGGCGGCGGGAGCAAAGGGATAAACAGTTTGGAGGAACCGGACACTGAGGAGGTAGCGAGACAGAAGGAGATCCTGAAGCGTATTCAGTCGGAAAAGAAGGACAAGGAGCTAGCGCATCGACTACATTTTGTTGATCGGATGGGAGGCATGCGGGGCTCCGCCGAGCCTGCAAAGACGTTGCGAGACGCTGACAACGACTGGGAGGAGTCGCCGGAGTTGATGTTGGATGGCGTCGAGACGGACGTTGCGGAGCAGAGCCGGTTCATGGATCGGATTATGACGGAGCAATCCGACGCCGAGATCGCTCGCAAGCTCCAGGAGGAGTACGACAACGCCGGGACCGCGAACCTCGAGCCCGTACGCTCCCGGAAGCGAAGCGTCAAGTACGATATAAAGGACGACAACCAGGACGACATCGTCAGCGCCACGAGCGCGGAGGGGGACGCGATGCGGGATTCGGACATGGACTACGCGCCGTCGGCGACGTCGAAGAACGGGAAGAGGAGGCGGACGCGTCGCGGCAAGGGCAAGGGCCGGGAGACGCCTTCCGGGTCAGGGTACCGCGAGCGCGAACTCCACTTTAGGTGCGCGGTGGAGGGACCCGAGGGCGGTAGCGAGGAGGAGATGGACTTGAGCACCTCTTGCCAGAACTTGAGAAAGCGTGTTGCCGAGGATTTTGACGAGAACTTCCGCGTCAAGGAGGATCGTCGGGAGAATCCAAACAACAGGAGCGTCAGCGTCCAGAGCCGGGACAAGCCGCAGGGTCTGATGTCGGACATCGTCAGAGAGGTGAACAAGTCGAAGTACTTTCAGGGCGACGCGGCATCCAGCAATGGGTTTTATGGAAAGAACGCCAGCGGCGGCGGTGGAGGCGGAGGTTGCAGATCGGACAATAGAAACGGGAGCGCGTCGCGGTCGCGGCAGAGCAGGGATGAATCGCGTGGCAACGGCTCGACTAAGCAATCGCTCGAGAAGATGCTAGGGACGCTGAGGCCCAATAACGGGTTCTCGGAGACCTCGCGGCCCAAAACGGCGCACGGGCGCACACCGAGCCCGGAATTTGAGTCCGGTGTGGGGTCGGGCCACAACGGGAATAAGACGACCGGGAACAGGAGGTCCAATGGTGGTGGGAGGCGTACGTCAAGGAGAGAAGCGTCGCTGGATCCGATGGAGGGGGAAATCATTGTTGTGTATGATACTTCTGAGGAACCTTTGAAGAGGAGGCAGGTCACGGTTCGCAAGACCGATTGAGTGGGAAATGTGGGTTTTTGTATGTCGGGATATCTTATGGTGTGATGGGAAGTTTGGCCATCGGCGTCTGAGTTTTCTAGCTAGCGGCATTATTTAAACATATACATGTACAGAGTGATATTTTTTGAAAAGTGTTTTCTTGAGCTAGAAATTTGGACTGTGAGGTACGTCCTTTATTTTTAAAGTAAAAGGCTTGATTGCGGGCTTGAGAATTAATGCGGCTGGATCGAATTTGACGGCCTTTCATGAACTTCATCAAGGCCAGCGGCAACTCGGCGGCGGCCGACGTGGATCCGGTGACGCGTATAGTCAGCTCTCTGGAAAGTTTGGATAATCTGAAAAGAAAGCTGGAGGACGCAGATTTAATCAGCATCGTCCAAGAACTGCTGCGAACAAAGGAAAAGTGTTCCAGGGATCAGTATTTCGACCTCTGGGTTCGAATTATCAAACATTGCTTGAAGAGCCAAAGCCAGCATCTCGCCTTTACATGCATCAAGGCCGTGTTCAAAGACAACAGCCTGGCCGAGGCCGAATCGCGGTGCATCGGCAGGGCGGAATTTCTGTACGGAAACGTGATCATGCACTTGGTCGATAACGGATTCTTCTATGGGAACGAAGTGCTTATGCGGCTTGACGCCATTGAGAAGTTCTGTCGGAGCGCGGAGCGGGCCTGCGCCAGCAATGATCCTCTGGCGGCCGAAATCACCGCGTCGCTCGAAGCTTGCCTGCAAGCAGTGAACGGGCACGTCTTCAAAGGTCCGAACTCTCATCTGATAACGGCGCACCTGGAGAAAGTGACGAAAGTAGTGTTTAACGTCTACCTAGCCAATAGCGACTTCCGAACGCTTATAAATTCCAATGCGGAGCTGCAGCAAATCGTTTTGGGTCTTTACTATGTCTGCATCGACATCTATTCGTACCAGAAGGAATGGCATAAGGGCATCAAGCTAATCGAGAAGCTGTTTAGGATCATGCCGCAGTCTCTTCAGGATCTCCGGAAACGAAAGCTCCAGCTCTTAACCGAAAGCGGAAAGGCGGTTGCTTTGATTTTGCTTAAAGACGCGGACGTGGAAACGCAAGCGAATATGTACGACCTCCTATCGAATACTTTTAACTCAGTAATTATCGAACAGGTGGCGCATGATGGCCAGGAGAGCTGAAGATGTCATTGTTAAAATGGAGGCCTACGCGAAGTAAGTGGTCGTTGCTTTCGTGCCTTCTTCTGGCCGTCCTACTCACAATTTTTTTTTTTTTATAAACAGCTGGTTCAACCTGCTTAATTCCGTTTCCGCAGACGAAAACTCCAACTTGAAGAGGGCAGAAGCTTCCCTTGTGTTTTCTGCATGGCTTCTTCATAATCGGCAGCCGGTGTCAAAGGTCAAAGCAATACTGGATGAGTGCTCTTGTATTCTCGAAGTTCTGAATGCCAGTCCGTCGGAGACAAATGTGAACGCCGTAATATACGCCATGGGAGCATCCCTTTTGCGGTCCAAGCTGGATTGCGATTACAAAGCGCGTTGCCTTCATTACGATAGCTGCTACACGAGCTTTAAAGGCCTCATGAAGTCGCTGTTTAAATCATACGGAAGTCACTTGGAGCTAGAGCGCTCGCTTAAGCCTCCAGCGAAAGGGAAGGCTGTCAATGCTGTCGTTGATACCGAAATACCCGACGTTGATTATCCGGAGAAGTGGCCGGGTTATTCGTGGCCAGCATCACTTCAAACATTTTTTGCGGATTCAACCGACAAGAGAAGCCTTTGCCGAAGTAGCCTTCAGTGTTTGCAGATCACGATCAGCATCATGCTTGATCTGTTCCTGTCGATTTTGGAGACGAACCCACTCGACATGAGGCTATTCCCCATTGCGTCAGCTCTTGAGTTGATTTTGACGGGCTGTCTCGACGGCAAGGAAAGAATGAACGTCGTTGCTATCGCGACTTTACTTGAAGCAAATCTTCTGTCCTACCACGGGCTGCCCGATCGCTCGCGCCGCCTTCATTCGGTTGCATGTGAAGAAGCATCGGCTGATGATTGTGCGGCATGGCCATGGGAGAATTCGCAACTATGTGATCTTGACATCGGCTGCTCACTGTCGAGGGCCGCGTTGACCAATATCAAAGCCCGTGCTCTTTTGTATAGGGGAGATCTGCACAAGTCCAGACAGGCCCTAATATCTGGCCTAGAAGATGGCTCTCGGGAGGAGGGACTCAATGCTGCTTACGTATATTCGTGGATATACGGCGGATGCATACCTATCACATCAAAGTTCGACATCGCTGCCCTGCATGCCGACGACATGACCTTTATCGCCTACCGCTATTGGATCAAAAATACATCATTAGAGCAGGACATTTGGGAGCTTGAGGCAAAGATTCGAAATGAGTCGCGGCGGGATATGATGTCTGGGAAGGCGAAAAAGAACATACTGGAGATTATGTACGAAATCGCGAAGAGAAAGTCTGGTGCCGAAGGGATTTCCAAGCTCGACACCGCCTTCGAGCACTTGCTTGATCACTACAAAAGTGACGGTGACTGGACTGCGCTCTCGTTGTTGTATCTACGTCACGCCATGTACATGCGTAAGCGCACCACCTTTTGCAGTGTTTACGACAAAATGGACTGGCTCCTTCGCACCGTCGAGATTTTGCAGGAGTCGAAGAAAGCTCTTGCCAACGGCGAAAATCTACCTAGGAAGCTTATTGAGCGAGTCGAGAGCACTTCTACCGTATACCTTTCGAGTACTCTATTAGCGATCGCGCTAGAACCTGACCCGACGAAGCCTGTACTCGGCGTGGACAATATTGAGGAGATTCTCGATGACGTCTTTGCCGACGCGAAGAGAACCAAAATCTGCAATCAATGGACTGAAGTCAAAGGTTCTGCCGTTCAAAATGCAATTGAGCAGCTTGGAGATATAGGTACATACACAGGGAATAACCTCGCTGTGGGCTTACAAGTGCTCGGGATCTGTCATCGATTGTTGCCGACTAATCCGGAGTCACATGCCTCAGAAAGTTTCCTTCTTCGAGCCGTCAAAGCAGCATTGCGGTTAAATGATATTAATATTCTGCGAACGTCGTCAGAAGAGTTATTCCGTCAGTCTACCATGAATCAACTGGCGTCGTTCACATATTTGTGCTTATATCAGAGCTGCGATAATGCCAGGTTCCTTCAGACGGTGTTTGAGCAGGAGGCAGATCTGTTCACCTTAACAGAGAATTCCTCGTATGCACCGTTTTTGAGTGAAGGCATCGCGGTAGCCGAAACGTGTCGCAACTCGGTTTTCGTTGCGACAAATCCGTCATGGCAGCGAGTTCAACCATCGCTGTTAACGGTCGAGGCTCTGGAAATTCCAAAATTAGTCACCATGCTTTTGTTGGCAACCTCGAGAGATGGGGCGCAACTATACTACGGTGTCGTAAGACGGACTCCAGAGATTGTAAAGGGCGGGTCTCATCTCGACGACTACGAAATCAAAACGGGCACCATTCAAGTATCCCGAGCAGTACTGGAGAGACATCGTGTAACTCTATCCACCGACGACGATCAAGAAGAGTTGTCGATCGAGCAACGAGACGCGCTAGAGGGTCTGAGGAGCATCGTGCAGCCTATTTATGATCTCATTGCCGAGGCACCACCGGAGGCTGCAAAGGCTCCCGGGAAGTCCGAAAAGCGCAAAGGCAAGGACAAGGATGAGCCGGTGGAACCCGAGCGACGGCATCTTGTTATTTGTGCCGACCTCATCATAGAGGGCTTGCCCCTCGAACACGTTTTTAAGGCCGCAAACCGAAGCATCTCGCGGGATTTTGGTATGGACAGACAGTCACTAATTAATCCTGACCATTCGATAGCCATCGAGACATACTTAATGCGGACGAAAGGCCCGGGAGACTCGAAAAAGCAGAAGAAAGAGAAAACGGAGAATGCAGAGTTCACGCAATTTTCTTTTCTCAGTAAAAACGAGAGAAATCTCTTTTGCCCGGATGATGGGGGCTTTGAAGGCCATATTTTGGGTAAAGCAGAGGCAGCCCTTACCATTCTGCACGACGACAAGAAGAAGGAGTAGGGAACGAAAGGCAAGTGCGTTGGAGCTCTCCTCAATTGCTGTTTTTCATTCAACTCTAATGTTGTTGACGTTGTTTTTTTTTTTTTTTTTTTTTTAAAATATAAAAAGAAAAATTAAAAA
>JADGJL010000231.1:0-30065 GCA_027600665.1 Irineochytrium annulatum | reverse complement strand
TCGGGATGTAGCTCAGCTTGGTAGAGCACCTGGTTTGGGACCAGGGGGTCGCATGTTCAAATCGTGTCATCCCGATTTTTTTATTATGCGGGTGTAGTTCAATGGTAGAACTTTAGCCTTCCAAGCTAATAGCGTGGGTTCGATTCCCATCACCCGCTTACATATTGAAAAGAAAGAGATGGTCAATACCATTTCTTTCTTTTTTTGCATTTATAGGCATATGGATCATGATTGTATGCCAAGATTACAGAAGATATGGCCAACTAGCATGTACGAGCATGTATCCCGACCTCTTGATACATTCCCCACATTTTTAGACCTGTTCTTAGTAATTCTTGAAATGTTCCAATGAAGAGGTTTAGTGCATCTTCGAACACTTAAATATTTTTTTGTATCACATTTATAAAAACGCTTACAAAAATAGCTTGCGTAAATCATTAACCTGTAATACCATATCAATTAAGCGCTTAACCTTTAGGGGTAGAGCGCTTAAACTTAACGTAGATTAAGCGCTTAACCCGTAAAGGAAAGGAAGGCGATTAAATTCATGAATACAATTAGATTAACGATGGCTCAGGCACTGCTTCGATATCTGGATCAGCAATATATCTCGGTTGACGGGGTGGAAACCAAGTTTGTGAAGGGAATCATCGGTATTTTTGGACATGGCAACGTCACAGGCATTGGAGAAGCGCTGGAGCGCAGTCCGGGAAGCCTGAGGTATATGCAAGGCAAGAACGAACAAGGTATGGTGCATACGGCAGCAGCCTATGCCAAGCAGAAGAACCGTAGACAGATCTATGCATGTACAACATCCATTGGACCTGGTGCTTTAAATATGATTACAGCGGCAGCTACTGCAACGGTGAACCGGATTCCGGTTTTATTGCTGCCTGGAGATAACTTTGCTACGCGGGAACCGGACCCGGTACTTCAGCAGTTGGAAGTGAGCAGTGATTACACGATCTCAGCCACTGATCCATTCAAAGCCGTCAGCAAGTACTGGGATCGTATTGTTCGTCCCGAACAGTTGATGATTGCTGCTACACAGGCCATGCGTGTACTAACTGATCCAGCAGAGACAGGAGCGGTAACACTCGCACTGCCGCAGGACGTACAGGCAGAAGCGTACGATTACCCGGAATCATTCTTTGCACGCAAAGTGCATTATCTGGACCGTCGCCCCCCCGTACAAGCAGCGATTGAACGGGCAACGGAGCAGATTGCCCGTGGCAGAAAGCCGCTTCTCGTTGCAGGCGGCGGTGTGTTGTACTCTGAGGCGTCTGTTCAACTCGTGGAGTTCGCCGAGGCATTTGGCATTCCGATCGCCGAGACGCAGGCGGGCAAGAGCGCAGTCTCTTGGGACCACCCACTGAATGTGGGGGCCATCGGGGTTACCGGCTCTCTGGCAGCTAACAGGCTGGCGAGAGAAGCGGATGTGGTGATCGGCGTCGGTACTCGTTTCTCCGATTTTACGACGGCGTCCCGCTCTGCTTTTCAGCATCCGGAAGCTTCATTCATCAACATCAACCTGAACGGTATGGACGCCGCCAAGTTAGGCGGAGAAGCCATTCTGGCAGATGCACGCGAAGGATTGCAGGCTTTACAGAAGGAATTGCAGGAAAGACAATACCGCAGTGCATATGGCGCATCCGAAATCGCTGATCTCCGTACTGAGTGGAATGCAGAAGTAGATCGGCTGTATGGAGCACAGCATGAAGCAGGGCTGGCACAGACCACGGCAGTTGGCATAGTTAATCGGACCATTGATCCATCTTCCGTTATTGTGTGTGCGGCAGGCAGTCTACCAGGAGACCTTCATCGTCTGTGGCGTGCGGCTGAACCAAAGACGTATCACATGGAGTATGGATTCTCCTGCATGGGGTACGAGGTAAGTGGAGCGTTCGGAGCAGCACTTGCCGAGCCAGATCGTGAAGTGTACGCCATGGTCGGTGATGGCAGTTATCTGATGTTGCATTCAGAGTTTGTGACCAGCTTGCAGGAACAGAAGAAGATGACCGTTCTATTATTCAACAACAATGGTTTCCAGTGTATTCATAATTTGCAGCGGGAACATGGTAGTGACGGTTTCGGCAATGAGTTCCGTTATCGGGAATCCGAGAGTGGACGACTAACGGGGGATTACATGCCAATAGACTTTGCTGCACATGCTCGAAGCATGGGAGCCAAATCCTATAGAGCGGAGACAGCAGAACAGCTGGAACAGGCACTTCGAGATGCGAAGAACGAAACGGTGAGTACGTTGATTGAGATTCCGGTCGTGCCTGGAACCAACGCAAGTGGATACGAGTCTTGGTGGAATGTAGGAGTGCCAGAAGTATCTGCCGAAGAAAAAGTAGTTCATGCTCATCACACCATGCAAGCCAACCGAGCCAAAGCAAGACTTATTTAATCGGATTTAATAGAGCATTTTTCAAAAAATAAAGCATTATTTGTACTCCTCACGGTATAAATCGGTGGACGTATTTATCTATATATTGAAACTAAGAGCACTGCATTCCAAGTGAACCATACATGCTGAACGACAAAGGAGACGTGGAGCAATGAGCAAGCTGCCATTCCAGCTTGGGATACATCCGATCAATTGGGTCGGTGAAGATGTGAAAGAGCATGGTGATACGACAACGTGTGCGCAGATTCTGGATGACATTCAGCGCCTTGGGCTGACAGGTACAGAGATGGGACGTAAATATCCAACTGATCCCGCCATACTGCGTGAGGAGTTGAGCAAAAGGAATATCAAGCTGGTCTCTCAGTGGAAATCCGTACTGTTCTCCGACCCGGCATATCGTCAGTCGGAGCTGGACAGTTATCGCAGACATGCGGAATTTCTTCAATCTATGGGCAGTAAGGTGATCAGTACGGCAGAGGTAGGTGGGTCACTTCATTTTGATCCAAGACGAACTCCGCATGAAAAAGAAGTGCTTAGACTCAGCGAATCGGAATGGCATATTCTTGCTGAAGGGTTGAACGAGGCAGGAGCTATCGCCCATGAACACGGGTTGAAGCTTACGTACCATCATCATGGAGGCACAGTGGTCGAGCAACCGGATGAGATTGATCGACTGATGGAGTTGACGGACCCGTCTCTCGTATATCTGCTCTATGATACAGGTCATGCCTACTATGGCGGAGCCAATCCGCTGGAACTGCTGCGCAAACATTATGATCGGATTGCCTATATCCATCTGAAAGATATCCGCCCTCATGTGCTGGATGAAGCACGCGCGGAGCAGTCTGACTTTGTCGGTTGTATTCGCAGAGGCGTGTTCACCGTACCAGGGGATGGATGCATTGATTTTGCACCAATTCTGCACGAACTGATCACACGAGGGTACGATGGTTGGGCGATGCTTGAAGGAGAGCAGGACCCTGCGATTCATAACCCGTATGAGTATGCCAAGCGATCCTTGAGCTATATGGAGTCCTTATACCAACACAGCTAATACAGAAGTAGCGATGGGGAGAGGACCATACTCATGAAGTGAAAAGGAAGAAGGCAGCAAGAGTATAACGTTACAATTGGAAAATAAACCTGACCTATTCTAGACGTTTACGAGTCCTCACCAATGGAATGAGTAATGAGTCTAGATATCCATGTGCAACAAGTAATATCCCACCACAGAAAGGGGCTCACATGCAATGACTTATGTATCCTTTCCGGTATCCAGGAAGAAGGATTTCACCGCGATTGGCCGCTTGTGCATCGACTTGAACGCCAATGAGATCAATCGCCCGATGGAAGAGACGATGACGTTCACGAAGTATGTTGGCGGATCGCCGGCCAATATTACGATAGGCATGTCTAGACTGGGTATGGAGACAGCTTTTATCGGTAAGATCGCGAATGACCAGATGGGTCGATTCATCCATAGCTATCTGGAGAAGAACGGCATCGACACATCAAACGTGGTCACGGATGATACCGGAGCGGTGACAGGGCTTGCTTTTACCGAAATCAAGAGCCCAACCGATTGCAGTATTTTAATGTACCGGGACAATGTAGCGGATCTGTTATTACGGGCACAAGAGGTGCAGGAACAGTTAATTGCTGACTCTAAAGTGCTGCTAATCTCAGGCACGGCCCTCGCGCAGAGCCCATCCCGTGAAGCCGTATTACAGGCACTAACGTATGCGAAAAAACATGGAACCGTTATTGTGTTTGATCTGGACTATCGCCCATACACCTGGACATCGGACGAAGAGACAGCGGTCTATTATAACCTTGCAGCCGAGAAATGCGATATCATCCTGGGCACACGCGAAGAATTCGACATGATGGAGACATTTGACCATAATCCGGATCATAGTGATCAGGTGACTGCACAGAAATGGTTTGATTTCTCAGCGAAGATCGTTGTCATTAAACACGGTAAGGAGGGGTCCATTGCTTATACGCGTGAAGGGCTTTCCCACCGTGCGGACAGCTATCCGGCAAAAGTAGTCAAAACGTTCGGGGCAGGCGACTCCTACGCAGCCGGGTTCCTGTATGGATTGATGCAGGGCTGGACGATTGAGCGCAGTATGGCGTACGGCAGCGGCGCAGCAAGTATCGTTATTTCGAGCCATAGCTGTTCGGATGCGATGCCAACGGTAGAACAGGTGGATGATTACATCGAACGTTGCAATCGAGGCGAGATTACCGCGCTCTGAAGCAGATTGCAATACTTTGAATAACACGCTCATACAGATCAACATCACTAATATCAGTTGAACATAAGGGATCACACATAAGCGAAGGGAGACAGGGCTATGGGAAAAGGGATTTCTGAAGCGTCTACAACAGCGACAATGGTACAAAACTGGATCGGAGGTGCCTGGGTGACCCCAGCGGCAACCCGTACCGAGCCGGTTGTGAATCCGGCTACAGAAGAGGTCATTGCACATGTGCCACTGTCTGACCAAGCGGACGTAGATCTGGCTGTACAGACGGCACGGGAAGCGTTCAAGTCCTGGAGCGGCACACCGGTTCCACGCCGTGCACGTATTCTGTTCCGATACCAGCAGTTGCTGGTCGAACACTGGGAAGAGCTCGCCCGCCTGGTAACGCTGGAGAACGGCAAAAGCTACGCCGAAGCGTATGGTGAGGTACTGCGTGGCATTGAGTGTGTCGAGTTCGCGGCAGGTGCCCCGAATCTGATGATGGGTAAACAACTGCCTGATATCGCGACAGGACTGGAGTCAGGCATGTATCGTTACCCAATCGGAGTTATTGGGGGAATTACCCCGTTCAACTTCCCGATGATGGTGCCGTGCTGGATGTTCCCGCTGGCTATTGCATGCGGTAACACCTTTGTCCTGAAACCGTCCGAGCGTACACCGCTCCTTGCAGGCCGCCTGGCAGAGCTGTTCAAGGAAGCAGGGCTTCCGGATGGCGTGCTCAACATTGTACACGGTGCACATGATGTCGTGAACGGTCTGCTGGAACATAAGGATGTTCAAGCGATCTCCTTTGTCGGATCACAACCTGTAGCTGAATACGTCTATACCACTGCATCCAAGCATGGCAAACGGGTCCAGGCACTCGCGGGTGCCAAAAACCACTCCATCGTTATGCCGGACGCCGATCTGGATCTAACGGTAAAAGAAATTACGAGTGCAGCCTTTGGCTCAGCAGGGGAACGCTGTATGGCATGTTCAGTTGTTGTGGCTGTGGGTGATGTGGCTGATGAACTGGTACAAAAACTGGTGGAAGCAGCAGATCGTATTACCATTGGTAATGGTATGGATGAGGGCGTGTTCCTCGGTCCTGTTATCCGTGGACCACATAAAGAGCGTACACTCGGTTACATTGAATCCGGAGAGCAGGAAGGTGCGGCATTAATTCGGGATGGACGTAAGGATCAGGCGACAGATGGTTCGGGTTATTTTGTAGGGCCAACGGTATTCGACCAAGTGGAGAGTAATATGAAAATCTGGCAGGATGAGATCTTTGCTCCAGTGCTTTCGGTGGCAAGAGTATCTACCCTGGAGGAAGCCGTTGAGCTGGCAAACCGTTCCGATTTTGCTAATGGTGCGTGTCTGTTCACCCGCAGCGGGGCAAGTATGCGTCAATTCCGTGAGACAATTGATGCGGGCATGTTGGGTATTAACCTAGGCGTACCTGCACCAATGGCATTTTTCCCGTTTTCCGGTTGGAAAAAGTCCTTCTATGGTGATCTGCATGCCAATGGTACGGATGGTGTTGAATTCTACACTCGCAAGAAGATGGTAACGGCGCGCTGGTAACAACCAGAGCATAACTCGGGCTAAGGGGAACGCTCAGCCCATATGGACGCACATAGGGAGGATAACGGAATGGGCAAGGACAAAGTGAGAATTGGCATCATCGGTGCTGGACGGATCGGCAAAATTCATGCAGACAATCTCCTGCGTAACCCGCATGCCGAGATTGTGGGAATCAGTGACTTGTTTGCAGGTCCTGAATTGGAGGCATGGGCCTCCACACGTGGCATCCCTGTTGTAACAACGGATAGCAGTCAGTTGATCTCGATGCCTAATGTAGACGCGGTGCTGATCTGTTCTTCAACAGATACACATGTGCCGCTGATCGAACAGGCCGCCAAGGCAGGCAAACATATCTTTTGCGAGAAGCCAGTCAGTATGAATCTGGCACAGACCCAAGCGGCTGTAGCAGCGGTTCAGAAGGTGGGCGTGAAGCTGCAAATCGGGTTTAACCGCCGTTTCGATCACAACTTCAGACGGATACGTGCTCATGTGCAGGATGGTACGATTGGTGATCCGCATATTATCAAAATTACGTCTCGCGACCCGTCTCCACCACCTGCGGAGTATATCCGGGTGTCTGGCGGGATCTTCATGGACATGATGATCCACGATTTTGATATGGCCCGTTATCTGTCAGGAAGTGAAGTGGAAGAAGTCTACGCTCAGGGCAATGTGTTGATCAATCCGGTCTTTGCAGAACATGGCGATGTGGATACGGCAATTGTAACGATGACGTTTGCCAACGGGGCGATTGGTGTTATTGATAACAGCCGTCAGGCTGTATACGGGTATGACCAGCGTGTAGAAGTATTTGGTTCAATGGGCAGCGCCGCAGCGGCGAATGACCATCCGAATACGGCTGAGATCAGTACAGCGGCCGGGCTAATGCGCGACAAACCGTTACACTTTTTCCTGGAACGTTACAATGAAGCGTATGTGCAGGAGACAGCTCTCTTTATCGATGCGATCATCCACGATACACCCGTTATCGTAGATGGCCACGATGCAGTACAGGCAGAGCGAATTGCGCTGGCAGCAAAAATGTCCATGGAGCGGGGAAGACCTGTGAAGCTGAGTGAAGTCCCTGGGTTGTCCCTGGAATCGCAAACGGCAACGCCATAAGTGGATGATTAAAGTCACTTTTTCTGGATAGAGCGCATGAATAAGTCCAAGTTTTGTTTTTTTATAAGGTTCAGATTGTTGTGGATGACTACAGAAAGGAGTGGATAGCAAGATGTCAGAACGTATTGTGAAACCCGTGGTCAACCCGGAGGGAGACGGTACACTTATCAACGTAACACCGGAGTCGGCCGGGTGGGAATATGTTGGATTTCAGGTAGCGAAGTTGGCAGAAGGGGAGACGCTAACCCGTGAGAGCGGTGATCAGGAACTCTGTGTGGTGCTTCTCAGTGGTTTCGCCAATGTAAGTACCCGAGAGCATACATGGGATAATATCGGAAAAAGAATGAGTGTTTTCGAGAAAATTCCGCCGTATTCAGTCTACGTCTCAACTTCCGATCAAGTGCAGATCACAGCACGTACCGAACTGGAAATCGCTATATGTGTTGCACCCGGTAAAGGCACGTACCCGGCTCGTCTTATTGCACCCGAAGATGTAGGGGTAGAGGCACGAGGGTATGGCAATCTGGAACGCCAGATTCATAACATTTTGCCGGAACAAAAGGAAGCGGACAGTTTGCTCGTTGTTGAGGTGTTCACGCCAGATGGGCATTGGTCTAGTTATCCGCCACATAAGCATGATCGGGACGCACTTCCGGATGAATCTTTGCTGGAAGAGACGTATTATTTCCGTGTACAGCCTGAGCAGGGGTTTGCCATTCAGCGCATATACACGGATGATCGCTCTGTAGATGAGACGTTGGCAGTGAAGAATGGCGAAGTGGTGCTTGTTCCGGACGGATATCATCCGGTAGGTGCCCCTCCGGGGTATGAGGTCTACTATCTGAACGTCATGGCTGGCCCAACCCGAACTTGGAAATTCCATAACGACCCTGACCATGAGTGGTTGATGAAAAAGTAAAACAGTTCATGCTACGCAGATTGTGCTCACTTCAGGTTGCGTATGCAGACTTCCCCCTGCATAATGAGAAGAGAACAATGATGTATGCGAATCAATTTCATAACTCACTAAAAATGGATTTCTGTAACTTAGCCTTGATTGAAGCAGCTAAAGGTATCATGAAATTGATTCATGTATAACGCAATTTATATATAGCACAAATGGGGAAAAAACAATGAAAGCAACCATATACGATATAGCACGCGAGGCGGGGGTATCCATTGCAACCGTCTCGCAGGTCATTAATGGCAAAGGCAAGATCAGCGAGAAACGGCGCGCGGAGATTATGGAGATCATGGAACGCCTTCACTATCAACCCAGCGCAATCGCAGCTGCACTTACGGGCAAGCAGACGTATACATTGGGGCTGCTCGTACCGGACATCTCAAATCCGTATTTTGCAGAACTCGCCAGAGCGGTGGAGGATCGTAGCCGTCAATTGGGCTACAGCGTGGTCATCTGCAGTACGGATAATAAGGACGAGCGGGTAGAGCGTTACCTGAACCTGCTCCAGCAAAAAAGGGTCGATGGCATGATGATCGGAACCGGGATCGATAATGCCGAAATTTTATCTCCCCTCCTGCAACAATCGATACCTGTTGCTCTGATTGCCCGTCATATGCCATCCCTGTCCGTACATACGGTCACCATTGACGACATACTCGGCGGGGCACTCGCAGCGGAGCATCTGCTTGAACTTGGGCACACCCGTGTAGCGGTATTGTCGGAACCGTCCAAAGTCAGCAGCAGTCAGGAACGTGTACGCGGATTCCGTGAAGCATTGATTAAGGCAGGTTATACGTTGGAACCGACTCAGATCCGAGAATCCGCAGCTGACTTGAGTTCGGCCAAAAAAGAGGCGCTACTGCTGCTCCGTGAGGACGATCACCCAACAGGTTTGTTCTGTTGTAATGACATTCAGGCCATCGGTGCTCTTCAGGCAGCCAAAGAGCTGGGGCTACGTGTGCCAGAGGATGTGTCGATTATCGGGTTTGATAACACCATTCTAGCCTCGGTAACCAGTCCACCGCTTACGACTGTAGCCCAGCCAATTGAAGAACTGGGGCATCGCGCTGTAGACCTGTTGATAGAAGAGTTAAAGGATGAGCGTAAAGAACCGCAGAAGATTGTGCTGAAGCCTGAGCTGGTTATCAGAGACTCGGCAGGCCGCGTATTGCGCTGATAAAATTAGGTTGTTTCGATGTAACCTAACAAGGTGTCAGTCCAAGTTGATATGCGTATATCCCTGTGTGGAGATACGGGTATCGTTTGACCTCACATTCTGAACATGTACGGTAACAAAATAACAGATAAGCCGCGCTCGCCCTATGGGTGAACGCGGCTTATTGACGTACATTTTAAATTATTATTTTAGCTACTAGTGGTATTGAGAGAATAACATAGTATGAACAAAACATTATCGATTGCATAGCAGCAGTAAATAAGAATAACTATGGAAGAGAAGAAGTATGATGATATACTGGAAAGTATCATTAATTACCATTTTATATATGTTTTGTGGTGTGTGGAGGGAGAGCAATGATTAAAAGAATTAAGATAATTATGGGTGTCGCTGCAATTATTGTTGTTGCAGCTATTGTGGCGCGTATGTATACCTCTGGTCAATATGCGATGTACATCCCTAGCAAACATACGACGTTTCGAGCTGAGGTGACAGATCATATGAGCATGCTGGATCGCTTGGATCGACTGACCATTAGAAAAGTTTCAAGTGCAGATCCGAATAATGATGAGGATGAAGTGACGATCACAGATCCCAACGAGATTAGGGATATGCTGAAGCTGTTAAAGGATGTTGAACTTAAAAAGGTTCGGGAATTGCACGTTTCCGAAAGGAATCCGCATTACTACGAGTGGCGAGTTACCATTAACAAAGAAGGTCGCTTTACCGATCGATTCGGACTGACCTTCTATAATGAACATTCCCTCTCAATCTACAGCGAGGCGAAAACAAGAGATAATCTGGAAGAATACGAGATTACTAATGAGTTTAGCCTGAATGAGATGGAACGCCTATTTGAAAAACTAAAGGAGGAGCAAACAAGACCGTGACCAACTATCATGTCCGTCCGATTGAGGAAGAAGATATCCCTTTTCTGTGGGAGATGTTATACGCATCCCTGCATACACGAGAAAATGATGAACCTCTCCCAATCGAAAGTGTTCATACACCTGAACTGTCCAAATACGTTGAAGAATGGGGAAGGGAAGGAGACTTCGGATATATTGCAGTTGACCAACATAACCGAAGATTAGGTTCAATAACATTACGATTCTATACGGATCAGAATGCGGGATACGGTTATGTGAATGCAGCTACGCCAGAGATGGGGATGGCTGTAACACAAGATGCACGTGGAAAAGGAGTAGGTACCTTACTGCTTCAGAGCGCATTAGATGAGGTGGAACGGAGGGGAATTGAAGCAATCTCCCTCAGTGTTGATCCCGATAACCAAGCGATTCGCTTGTATAGGCGGTCAGGGTTTGTGGAGAAAGGCCTCTGTGGTACATCGGTAACGATGGTACGAGTGAGTACTTCGAAATCTTAAAGGATAAGCGATCGTTCTATAAAGTAAGAAAACAAGGGTAAGCAAAGTATTCCTGCATAATAAAGGCGCTTCCTCATGGGAAACGCCCTTTTTTTACGTGAAGCACATACATATTACATATTTCTTTGAACTCACGTTGTAGTACCTCAATTTATTTCAACAAAAATGCCAAAGCCTCGTCATACGTTTCCCATTGGAATTCCGTCTGATGCGCTGATTCCTTGGAAATTCGATTCAATTGCATTTTGGCGATCGCACCGCCTACAGCTACACTAGCCCGCTTCATACCCCAATCTAGCAGTAATTTCTGATGCTCCACAATTTTTTCTTTGGTATCCTGAGGAAATGCCTTCATCGTTCTCATGTCCACGAGCACATCAAACGAATTTCCCAATTGCGCCGCTATTCTCTGAATTTCTTTATTCGCTTGTTCGACATGTTCAGGAGTAACAATACCTTCCCAGATAATTTCAATAATAGGTTTAGTTGAATCCAAACGTCTAACAGACATGTAGGCAACTCCTCGATTATAAAATAATATGTAATATATGAGACTATAAGCCTATTAATTATACCCTTTTATAACGAGAATGAAAACTGAAATCATAATATAGTGGTTCTTATGGACTACTTTTTCCTAGCGAAGTTAAATTCAGGGATTGTTCTCATATTGTCATTGGCAGGAGATTGAATAGCTAAAAGCCATCCAGAGGATGAACTCCGGATGGCTTCAATAATTGTAACATGATAAAGTGAAAATCCTGCGTCAGTTAGAAGCCAATCTTCAAACTGTTACCTTCCGTTGCTACACCTTTGGATAGGGAAATGCTTAGCTTTTGTTCTGCCGAGAAACCGAGTGTCTCCCCATCATGCAGTGTGACGTCGTTTTCAACCACATACGTTGTGGTCATGAACATCATCTCAAATACATCGCTTAAGGCTTCAGACGATTGTATAATCTCCATCTCTTCTTTTCCAAAGTTACGTAGTCCGTAAGTATAAGCTGAAGCGCCTTCGGCATTTTGAAATAATCCGATGAAAATCCAGAGCGAGACGGGCAACTCATCATGTTTGATCCCACGGCTGGTTTCGACATACTGACTGGCTTCCACGACAAGGGGGGCCATGTATATTGCCAGCGCGTGATCCAACTGTAACAAGGCACTCGCTGTTTGAGTGAACAGAACATGTCCTTCAATTGCATTGGTTGCGTTCAGAACCGAAACAATAATCTGAGACTGATGCCGTGAGGTAACTTGCTCCGCTTCTCGCCAAAGGATGTTTAGCCTGGCATTCTCCTCAACTTCACGATCTGGTACAGGCGCGGCAATATGAGCGCATACCACCTGCATTCCATTCACTTCGAAAAAAAGATTGCCCTCCTCCGGTCGTTCCTCAATCTCAATATTCCATTCGTTCTTCATATTTCTGATGAAGAGGTCAAAATCACAATCGTCACGCTCCAGCAGGACAAAACCCACGATGGTCTCACTGTAATTCGTGGATTCGACAGCACCACTTGCAGGCACCTTTTCCTTTTTGCGTCGCCGAAGCTTATCAAACAATCCCATGACATGTTCTCCTTCCGATCCCAGATTGATTCTGGTCATTGTACACTGCTATCTATTCACTACCTTACCATAACGGAGTTAAGATGAATCGCAGCAATGCACCTATCGACAGGAAATTACAGGAACAGGACCAGCAACAATGCAATGATCGCAGGCAATCCTTGTTTGATGATGATCGACCGTGAAGACGTTGCTCCTCCATACAGAGCCGCGATAATCACACACGCCAGGAAGAAAATCTGAATATGCTGTCCAACGGCAGCATCCGGATATACGAGTCCCCAGATCAGACCTGCCGCAAGAAATCCATTGTAAAGGCCTTGATTGGCCGCGAGCGATTTGGTGGATTTGGCGAATTCCGGCGTGAGATTGAAGGTTTTCATTGTGCGTGGTCGAGTCCACATGAACATCTCCATCACCATGATATAGAAGTGTTCGACAGCTACAAGAGCTACAAAAATGATGCTAATCAATGGAAACACCTTGCTTTCTATATGTAATTTATTTACTTGTCCATCCTAGTATAAATGTTTGCAACGAGAACGGAAAGAGTAAAATTAATTTATAACAATTTAATTGTGTATTATTTAAAATGCGTATCATTTTCCAATTGAGTTATAATGTTAAAAATAAAGATTTGTACAAAGGTAAGCATACGCCGATTGTCGGCAATCCATTCACTGGGTAATAATGAACAATAAAGAAAGTGATATTGCTGAGGAAAGGGAGGAGATTACTATGGGAACGGTTCAATTTGTCTTGCTGGCTGATGATCCATCCACATTTTTGACCCGAGTTGTCCCCTTTATCGATATTGAGCTTGCGGGAATTCCGGGTGACCGTCATTATGGTCTGCTTCGTCCAGCGGACTCACGTCAGAAAATCTACAAGCGCGGTACACCCATTGCGAATCGCCGCCAGATCAGTATTGTGTCCGAAGAAGAATGTGCTCTTATTGCAGAGAAAATGAATATTCCTGAAGTGCGTCCAGAGTGGCTGGGTGCCAACATACTGGTCCGTGGCATTGATCGATTGACGGAACTGCCTGCTGGAACGCGGCTTTTATTTCCGAACGGGACAGGGTTAATATGTGAAGGGGAGAACCTCCCCTGTGTACATCCGGGGAAAATGATTGAACAATTCTACAAACAGGACGGTTTGCGTAAAAAATTCGTGCCTGCGGCTCGCAAAAAACGTGGGATTGTGTGCTCGGTTGAGCGGGAAGGTGTAATCCATACGGGGGACACCATAGAGGTCATTCGCCTGTCCTGATGTTCAGGACAGGTCCTATTTGATCAGGCCCCGGCGCTCACCATTCGGATGTCTAGAGTGGTAGTACTCCTCTGGTGTACTGCCAATAATAGATTTGAAATCTCGGATAAAATGGGATTGGTCATGATATCCAAGGTCCTGGGATAGCTTAATCAGGTCACAGTGAAGACCGCGGTCCATCAATTCCGCAGCATTTTGCAGACGATACAACTTAATTACGGTTTTGGGTCCGATGCCCACATACTGATTGAACAGGCGTTGAAGCTTTCGGGTATGCATATTCCAATAGGAAGAGAGGTCATCTACTCTCAGCATCTCCCGGTTCTGTTCAATCTGTTGCACAATATCGTTAACCATTCTTGCTTGAGCATCTTCAGCAGGAAGGTGTGTACATAATAGCTGGTCAATGTAACTGGTTTTATCCGCATCATCCCCCGCCCCAAGAAGCCGGTCTTCCAAGGATTCCGCTGTGACGTCAAGAATATTGGATACATTCATCGGCTGTCCGTACAAGGATGAGACAGGAACCCGGAGGAAGGGATAAAAGCCTCCTGGCTTGAATTTCACGCCAAATACACGACCTTTCCCACTCACAAGATAGGAGAATTTACGTCCGGATGGACCGAAGAAAAACGTATGGTTCCGTTCCACAACCAGATTGACACAGGGGTTAGGCACGACATGTTGGGGATACGGTTCAAGTCCCGTCAGATCCCAGGATACGATCCAGTAATGTTTAACAAAAGGGCGAAGTGCTTCGGAAGGAGCATGGCGTGTCAGTTGATACTTATGATCACCTTCATTCAGATTCAGCAGGCCCATACTTGGTCTGTCTCCTTGTTCTACCTGTTTCATCCGAATCATTCCTCCTGCTCATCTCACATTATTTAGGTTCTCGGAACAACAATGCCCGCACTGCAAAACGGGGTAAAATGAGTTGCCTGCGCCATCTTGAAGGTTGACTGAGGAGGCGATAGAGCCATTCCAGGTTAAGCTTCTGCCATATCGCAGGGGCACGTTTGGTTTTGCCAGCGAGGATATCGAGACTACCTCCAACACCTATGGCTACACGAGCGTTCAATTGATGGCGATACTTGTTAATCCAGTTTTCTGCATGGGGGGCGCCAAGAGCAACGATAAGAAAGTCTGGTTGAGCAGTACGAATCTCTTCCACAATCTGTTGTTCCTCATCTGCCTGGAAAAAACCATGGTGTCTGCCTTTTACGACAACTCCCGGATAACGCTGAGCAATGACTTTCACGGCCTGTTCACTTACGCTTTCCTCTGCTCCTAGCATATAGAATGACCAGCGTTTTTGATCACCTTCCTCCAATAAACGAAACAGCAGATCACAACCGGTACCCATGATATTCGTTGATTGGCTCATGTTTCAATTCCTTTCTGCATCCTATTACCTTGAATAACATCTGTTATTTCATTCCAGTTTAGTATATCTGATCTTCTGGAAAAGGACTATATATGGACGAAACCCGTTTTAGTAATGATATAAAAATTCCATGAGTGATAAATATCTTTATCGATATGACCTGTTGTCGCGTTTTTACAATACGGCCTTTGGGGTATAACGGTAGGATAGGAGTGCGAGGTGGGTAGATCGCGTGTCCAATACTTAAAGGGAGTGAGTCCATGGAACTGAAATATGAATTCTATATCAATGCAGGACTTGAAGATGTGTGGAATGCTCTAATATCACCAGACGGCACACGGAACAGCTTTTTCGGTAGTGAACTTCGCACTAATTTCCAACCAGGTCAGCCATTTGCTTATGTAGGGCCGGGTAATGATGGTGCGGAGACTGTACATGTGTACGGAGATATCTTGGAATTTGAACCACTGTCCAGACTTAGTTATCAAGAGCATCCTGGACCGTCGTACCATGCCAATCATGCCGAGCTTCAATCCAGGGTGGTCTTCCAGTTGGAGACTGTGGGGGAGTGTACGAAGCTGACACTGATTAATGATCAATTTACAGATAACCATCCTTCCTTTGCGAATGCACAGAGCAGCTGGTGGATGATTCTAAGCAGCATCAAAACATGGGTGGAAACGGGGAAAACATTGAATTTTGGCTGGTAGCTGGTATGAGACATCATTTGAGATTAATTATTATAAAAAAATAAAAGCAATCTAATATAAGAACCGGTGCTGATTAAGCAATGGTTCTTGTTTTTTTATACAAATTTAAGACTATTGCTCTACATTTAATGTCTGATAATGTCGAAATATATATCATATGACCTAAGAGGAGAAATGAACATGTTTCGTAAACGTACTGAATCTACCAAACCAATTCGTATAGATGCACATCAAAAGTTACTGGAGTATAGTCGTAAACTCGTAGCAAATGCAGAAAAGGGCGATTATGACGCATGGATTGAAGATGGCATTGAATTTCCAGAAAATGATGAAATAGCTAGTAACATCAAAAAAGCAGTACATATGATGAAAGCACAAAACGAAGCCGTGGAAATGCGTCTTAGAATGCTGAATCAGGCAATGAATGTAGGATTATGGGAATCTGACATTGTTGCAGGTGATCCGCTGGATAACAATAATGTCGTGGCATTTTCGAATGAATTCCGCCAAATGTTAGGATTCAATAATTCCAAGGATTTCCCTGATACATTTGCAAGCTGGGCCAAATCGATATATCCGGATGACAGAACCCAACTGGTGCAGGAGATTATGGAGCATGTAAATGACACAAGAGCAAAAACTGCCTATAATGTCATCAGCCGTATGATTACAAAAAGTGGAGAAGTTCGCTGGTTCCGATGCCTTGGACAAGTCATCCGAAATCAGGCTGGGGTTCCAGTCAAACTTCTGGGCATCATGTTTGATATTCATGACGAGAAGAGCAAGTCTGATGAGCTGGAAGCACTCGTCACCCGATATGATCTTGTTAACCGTGCCTTGGTGGAGGCACCATGGGATATGACCGTTGTGGCTGGCGATGTGGTGAATCCGAATAATGAATTTTGGTGGTCACCCCAGTTCCGTAGAGAATTAGGGTTTAAAGACGAGCAGGATTTCCCGAATGTGTTCAGTAGCTGGAGCAGCAGACTTCATCCGGAGGACCATGATCGGACGATCAATGAATTCGCCAGACATATGAACGATTACAGTGGTCGTACCCCGTACGATCTGGATTATCGTCTGCAACGCAAAGACGGGGAGTATCGCTGGTATCACGCGGGTGGGGAGACCATTCGGGATCAGGATGGAGTACCGCTCCGTGTAGCTGGAACCATTCGAGATGTAACACATGAGAAGAATAAGGAACAGATCATGGAAGCCATGAATCTGAAAACCAAACAATTATCCGAGTCCATTGGCGAGATGGTACGTGGAATCAACTCAATCACCGATCAGGCACAGGATCTGGTTACTGCACAGGAGTTGTCTGCCGATGCAGCCATTCAAGTGAAGAGCAGTGCGGATGATACACAGAATATCACTGCGTTTATACGAGAGATTGCTAGTCAGACCAATCTGCTGGGGTTGAATGCAGCGATTGAAGCTGCACGTGCGGGAGAGCTGGGACTGGGATTTGGCGTCGTTGCGGGGGAAGTCCGGAAACTGGCTGATCACAGTTCAGAGGCCACAGTCAATATCGAAGACAGCATGCAGAAGATGAAAACACTGATTGATCAGATTCTTGAACATATCGGTAATATGTCTACGTTAACGCAAAATCAGGCTGCCCTGACACAGCAGGTGAATGCTTCAATGGATGAGATCAACACCATGTCACAGGATCTGGTTGATTACTCGCGAAATCTATAATCTTGAAGCCGTTTGTTGTAACATCACGATCATTGGCACACATCATCAACAAAAAAAATCCACCGGGATGCATTTCTGCCCTCGGTGGATTTTTTGCATATCTATATATAGCGAAGATGTATAGCTCCAGTTTCAGTTAGTGAATTTAGACTTGTTGAACTTTGATCAGGTTTGTATTACCGGATTGACCGATTGGAACACCAGCGGACAATACAATGATGTCGCCTTTTTCGATGTAACCTGTTTTGATTGCGTTACGTGTAGCGGACTCGAACATTTCATCCGTAGTGGTTACTTTGTCGCCCATAACCGGAATGACACCGGAGAGCAGGCAGATTTTCGCCAGTACTTCTTCATGTTGTGTAACTGCGATGATTGGCGCTTTTGGACGATATTTGGAGATCATACGTGCTGTGAATCCACTCTCAGTCGAAGTGATGATTGCTTTTGCATTCAGTACGAGGGAAGAACTTACTGCGCCCTGACTGATAACTTCAGTAATATCAGCGATCTGTTGAGCCGATTTTTGTGCAAATTGCTCTTTGTAATCGATCATTGTTTCAGCACGGCGTGCAACTGCAGCCATCGTGCGCACGGATTGTACCGGATATTTACCAGCAGCCGATTCACCGGACAACATCACAACGTCAGCACCTTGAAGTACAGCGTTAGCTACGTCACTTACCTCGGAACGAGTAGGGCGTGGGTTCACTTGCATGGACTCCAGCATGTGAGTAGCTACGATAACTGGTTTACCCGCACGGTTACATTTGTCGATCATTTCTTTTTGCATCATTGGCACATCTTCGATCGGTACTTCAACCCCGAGGTCTCCACGAGCAACCATGATACCGTCAGATGCTTCAATAATATCGTCCAGGTTCGTCATACCTTCCTGGTTTTCGATTTTGGAGATGATCTGTACGTGCTCTACACCGCGTTCTTTCAAAATGCTGCGGATTTCACGGATGTCGTCGCCTTTACGAACAAAGGATGCTGCGATAATTTCGATATCATTTTCAATCCCAAATCCGATGTGCATAACGTCACGCTCGGTTACACCTGGCAATGTCGTTTTGATTCCTGGCAAGTTAACTCCTTTGCGTGGTTTGAGAATGCCGCCACTGATGATTTTACAATGGATATCGGATCCTTCCACAGACAGTACAGTCAGATCTACGAGACCATCATCGATGAGGATACGATCGCCAGGTTTCACAACGAGGTTCAGTTCTGGATAGTTTACCGAGATACGCTCAGCGTCACCGAGAATTTCTTCGGTAGTCAGGATCAGCTCTTTACCTGCTTGCAGATGGCAAGATGCTTCTTTCAGTTTGCCAATACGTACTTCAGGCCCTTTGATGTCCATCATGATCGGTACATAGGTGTTCAGTTCGGAAGCTGCTTTGCGGATATTGTTAATCCGTGTAACGTGATCTTCCAGTTCGCCATGAGCCATGTTCAGACGAGCAACAGTCATACCTTCCTGAATCATTACTTTCAGCAATTCGATTGAGTCACAAGCAGGTCCCATGGTACAAATAATTTTTGTTTTTAACATGCTAATTTCCTCCTCATATTTAAGCTTATATGTGTATTGTAGCGTTTTCTGTCGAATCAGGGTATGAACTATAGTACAATGATTAGAGTATAGTCCGATAATGAGGTGTGTTATGTTCACTCCACTTGAAGTACGGCATATTAATGGTGTTGGTTGGTACGAAGAAGCTGTGCAATCTCAACAAACCTGGCGACTTAGCTTGGTTACTTATGGAAAATGTGTATATTGGGTGAACGGTGATAAACAGATCATGGAAAAGGGGGAATTGCTCCTCATTCCAGGTGGCGTCCCATATTACGGCAAGAGTATTCCAACAGTAACGCACACACAGATTGTAATTCAATTGCAACGAAATCATTCAGAAACTCTACCTGCGCTCGAACGGTATGAGGCTTTGCGCCATAAACCTGGATGTTACGAACTGATCCATCAACGCATGAGCGCTATTCATCAACAATGGCAGGAGCGTCCGTCTTATTATGTCATGATGAGTCAAGCCTTATTGATGGAAGTGTTGATTTATATTAACAGGGAGTTAGATCGGGGAGTCATTCCGCCGGAGAGACATAATCATGTTGAACGGATGAAGCGGTATATTGAGCGGCATTATCGGGAGAAAGTGACAAAGGAAGAACTCGGGGACGAGATCAACAAGACTCCCAATTATGCTGCTGCATTATTCAAAAGCATGACGAATCAGACCATCAGTCAGTATGTCCATGATCAACGGATGAAACGAGCCATATACCTGCTCACGGAGTCACAACTCTCCATCCAGGAAATTGCCGAATTTCTAGGCTACCGGGACCTGTCTTATTTTTACCGCATATTTAAGCGTATAACGGGAAGTCCACCATCCGATCTGCTCCATGAACGCCCGCCTATAATATGAAACGTGTAGCCCAACCCTAATAAGTTCTTCTATATAAGTAGGTTTAATTAAATGAGTACAAAAAAAGAGGGCTCAGGCCCTCTTTTGCTGTATAACAGAATTATCATCCCACCTGCTACATAGATAGATGCTGTTAAACATGACTGCTTGAATTAGATGCTGTGAGTGATTGCTTGCCCTTTTTTCGTGCCTGCCCAAGACGAAGAGCAAAGACGTGTACAGTCCAATACGCGGCCTCCGCAAACAAAATGCCTCCGGCGATGTCCAGCAAGGAATGCTGCTTTACAAACACCGTTGAAGCAATAATCAACCACAGCCACACTGACCAAGAGATGCGTGCCAAAGGTTTGAAGTTCAAGTGTCTGTTAATCATAATAAACAGCAAGTAGCTGGTCAGAACGTGAACACTTGGGAAACAATTGAAAGGCGCATCGTTGGTATAGATAAACTGTACTAACACGCTGCTTAGATCGGTTCCGCCGATCACCGGGCGTGGCACATGAGTGGGGAACACCGCAAAACAGACATTGGCAGCCATCACCCCAATATTATAGGTAATTAACGTGCGCCAGAATAGCGACTTGTTTGTCAGACCCAGATAGAGAAATCCGAGATACAGAATGGGCATCCAACTAATGTATGGATAAATAAATTCTTTGATAAAAGGAATCTGTGTGTCAATCCAAGCATAATTGTAGAATACATCACTACCCGTGTTGCTACCTAAAAAAACGTAAATTGAGCCTTGGAGCGGTATGCACAGAATAGCCAGTAAATGCCCCCAGCGCTGAAAGAATGCTCTCATAGTATCCCCCTGATTTCATTATGCATTGTGAAACTATCGGTTAATGGATGCTTCATAGATATATGACGTTGAAGAGTCGCCGCACCCCTGCAGCTTTAAACTCTTGTAATACTATAATGGACAGATGAAGGTATAAGCCATACCTGATTTTAGGGGAAATGCAGTCAGGATAAGTCTCTTTTTTGTTACTTTTATATTTTTATCCATGATAGGAATATTCATTGTGCTCGTGATATGTTACAACTACATTGGCATATATGTTCATATAAAGACGAAAAAAAGCAAATGAAATGAGGTAGGCAAATGTATGGTTAACCCGCAATCCGAGCCAAAACATTCCTTTTCTGAGCGAAAACCTGTGCTCACCGTCGTGATTATTGAGCTACTTCTCCTGTTAGCCGTATTTGCTGCAGGGGCCATTGCCACGATAAAACAACTCGACTACACTTCTCCCGTGCTCATTTCCTTTACACCTATCGCAATTGTGCTGATCATCTATCTGACGTTAAGACGCAAGTGGGGAGAGACCGGATTTCGATCTTTGAGAAGTATCCCAGCTGGGCACGCAAAGTATTATATTCCACTACTCCTTGTACTGGGTACAATTTCTCTGAAAGGATTTGGAGAGCTGAGCTTGTCACGGGTGGTCTTTTTTATCTATTTTACCTTGCTCGTGGCCTTTGTTGAAGAAACGATCTATCGGGGGCTTATTTTCAAAACATTGCTTCGAAAAAGTGCAGTGGCCGCAGTCGTCACCTCCAGCATCTTGTTTTCAATTACACATTTGCTGAATGCATTGTCTGGTCAAAATATGACGGATACGATCATGCAATTGGTCTATGCGCTGCTTCTGGGAGCTGCACTGGCATTATTAATGCTGAAGAACGGAAATATCGTACCGCTTATTTTGTTTCATTTCATACATAATCTGATTCAATTCCTCGGGAATGACCTGGAGGACACAGGAACACTTCCCTATGATCTGTTTATACTTGCAGTACTGATTGCATATTGTGCCTGGTTAGTATGGAGCAATCGAACCCATTCGACGATTCCTTCCAATACAAGTGAGCAGGACAATACGGTTGTTCATTAAAGGTATTGCTTGGAAGTAGTATCCTAACGTTTCCCGTCAGCAGTGGGATCATGGTATACTTCAGTCTGGCGGGAAGACAGTTATGTTCGTGATACGAGGTCTGCCTATCCGTACATTAGATTCAAACAGTAGGTGATATAGTGGAGAAGACAGCACAAGGCGTAGCAGAATGGATGGTACAGGAGATTAAATTCACAGGAACACTTCATCAGGAAGCTGCCATAGAATATGTGAAGACCCATTTTGGCGAAGAGTTTGTTTTTGTGAACGAGAACGGCAATGCATCCTTGTCCAAGGAAGTGAAGAAGGCCTTCCGTAAGCTTCATCGTGGGCAGATCGCCTGGGATCGGGATGCATTTATGTGGGCATGGACCTAATGTGTTAAACTGTAATGATATGAATCATTGAATGTGTTGGATATGCATGTCAGAATATTATATAAAAAATGTATAAGATGGATTAGATCTGCATATCCTTTCATAAGACCGTACACAAGTGACCAGTCACATAAACGTGATAAACCCTGTTGCCACGCGAGTTAATAACATGTATTTCCAAAGCTGTTTGAAAAGAAAATACAAAGATTTGCTTTTTGGCTGAAATGGAGTTATAATAAAAACAAGTTGTAGAGAGTGGAAAACCTAATTCATATATTGTAAAGGGCGATCACTTATAGGTTTATGACTGGTACCTTTTTCAATGTGTGAATTTTTATTTGCTTGCTGCAAAGAACAAAGGAACATGTTAATCTTTATTTGGAGGTGTAATTCACATGCAAAACGGAACAGTAAAATGGTTCAACGCTGATAAAGGCTTCGGTTTCATCGAAGTTGAAGGCGGAGAAGATGTATTCGTACACTTCAGCGCTATTACAGGCGAAGGCTTCAAAACGCTGGACGAAGGTCAACGCGTGCAATTTAAAATTGTACAAGGAAACCGTGGTCCTCAAGCAGAAGAAGTTGTAAAACTGTAATTAAAGCATAGCTGCCTTTAACATGTTATAATGGTAAAGGCAGCTTCTTTTTTTTGATTAGTTATATAAAAGTCGACCCAATAGTTGTCGAGGCAGAAGTTCGGTGGTACGTAAAACTTCCGCTAAGTGTACGCTTCTGTGAAATAACGTCGGTTAGATGTTTTTCCATAACAAAGGGGGTAGAAGTCATGTATAATCGCAAAAAACCGTTGGAAGAGATTCCACAAGCTGATGCGGCAATCTGGGAATGTACGAGTGATACGTGCAAAGGATGGATGCGGGACAATTTTGCGTTTGATAACGTACCTACTTGTCCGATATGTGCTTCTGAGATGGTCAGCACGACTAGGATGCTACCATTGCTTGAGAATTCGAATAGTAATCTAAAAACGATGCCTAAAGGAAATCGGATTTAACATAGCTTACCCGCCTCTAACGAGGTGTTTTTTTTTAAGATCAAACAGACACCCTCTGCGAAGGTAAGGGTATTAAATATGAAGTTCCCGGCATTCGTTTTAGCGAATGCCTTTTTTTGTCTCTTCATTTACAGAAAGTATACTGTAATTGACGTGTATCGTATGAAAAAGATAAAGACCCTTTTCGCTATAAGCAAAAAGGGTCTTTGTTATGCAAATTACCATGATCAGATTTGAGTTTAGATGAACAGGAATGGCAGCAGGAACAGTGTTGCTACCAGAGCCAGTTCGATCCCTGCTCCATAGCCATAACCCCGACCGTATCCATATGGACCGTATGCCGAGGATTTAACTTTCTTTGATGCAACAGCGTTTTTCTTGCTGCCTTTTACCAACTGCTGTTTGGACTTGACTGAACATAGCCGTGGTCCCTCGAAACATCCGTTCAAATAAACTTTGCCATCACGACATTGGCTGAGTGTACCATACATATGCTTACCGTCTTTCATAACAAGACAAACGGAACGTCCAACGTGCGGAGAAACCGTTTCTTCACATACCCGATTAATTCTGTACATGCAAATCCTCCTCATTAGATGCGGTTGCCGCTTGAATTCAACGGTTTGTATATCATAGTAGAGCGAAGAGGAATTGGTATGGACGAGTACCCGGAAAATCGAATAGGGAGGAGCCGTTTTTAAGTCTGTTCCATACACTGGGAGAAGTGAGGAGGGGATGTTGCGTGGATTATCATGACATGCTGGCTCGTTTAGGGGAAGGGAGTGCCCATCCTGGAGGATTTTTGGCAACACTGAAGTTGCTTGATAGCTTATCTCTGCCATTGGGTAGTCATATTCTTGAGATAGGATGCGGCACTGGGAGGACTGCGTGTTACCTGGCTAAAAGTGGCTATCAAGTAACAGCCATTGATCTTCATCGCAATATGTTGGATAAGGCAGTTCGGCGAGCAAGACGAGAGCGAGTGGATGTTCGATTTATTCAGGCTGATGTAACATCGTTGCCTTTCCCGGAAAACCATTTTGATATGGTATTTGTGGAGTCGGTTACGATCTTTACCCCATGGCGGAGTGCACTTAATGAGTATAGAAGAGTGTTGAAGCCCGTTGGACTTTTGGTAGATCGGGAGATGGTTCTATCCGGCCAGAAGATCGAATTGATGTTTCGCAGACTAAAGCAATTTTACGGTATACGAACCTTGGTAACGGCGACAACATGGAGAAAACGCCTAAAACAGTGTGGCTTCACTAAGGTAGAGGTCAAAGAACATTCACGTTCTATGGGAAAATGGGGCGTAGATCATGATCCACATCGTGAGATCGATATGAATTGGTTCGAGGATGAACAAATGCAGCGAATGAGCCAGACCAATGATCGGTTGCTCGCGAAATACGGCAAAAAGTTGGGGTATGCCGTTTTTCAGGCCAGAGCACCGTTGGAGATCGAAAAGGAAAAATAGGAAAAAGGCAACTCCACAATAGTTGTGGGTTGCCTTTGGTTTGTTACAGACAGAACGTACTACAGCATATCATTATCGATAATGCGCCAGTGGTGTTTGAGCAGGGCTTCCAGTTGGTTCTTATCTTTGGCTCGAAAAGCACTTAAAATTTGTCGGTGCTCTTCATTAACTTCGAGCAGTACCTCAGATAGCTTTGGTTTATTATCACTAACATACGACTGCCGGATGAAGCTGTTCTTCAATGTGTTTAACATCTCGATGACTGTGGCGTTACCACATCGCTGAATGTACAGGTTATGAAACTGATATTGGTTCTTGTTGTAGGCAGCAAGATCGAGCTGGCTGATATCTTCATCCATTCGGACAACGAGAGTTTCCATTTCCAAAAGTTCAGAGGGTCTGAGATGGTCTGCTGCAAGTGTGGCAGCAAGTGCCTCCAGCACACCAATCGCTTGGGAAAACTCCAGTTTTTTACCTGCATCAAAAGGGGTGACAATAAATCCCCTGCGTGGGATGTATTGCAACAGATTGTCTGAAGCCAGCTGGAAGAGGGCCTCCCGAGTAGGTGTCCGACTGATGTCCAGCTTTTTGCATATTTCAGCCTCGTTGATCTTCTGGTTGGGAAGCAGCGTTCCGTCCTGAATCTTCTGGGCAATGTAATCGTATACGTGATCTTTCAAGGACCGGTATTTGGGTACCTCCATACCGAATCCTCCTTTCTATGTAAAGTTAATAATTAGATGGGTGTAAGGCCGTGCTGGGTGCGCCGTTCAGGAGTTTCAAGTTTTAATCATCTTAACACCGAGGGGGAAGTTGGGCAAGCAAACTTCATATTTCAGGGGATGTAAGTGCCGTGTTATATATAGCACATTTTATGGAATTAGAGCGTATAAATGTTTAAATAATGATTGTGATAACTTAGAATGTTTGTTAGTATTACTTACATATAAGTCCATATATTGTCTTATGTATATTGTATACAAATTGATCTTTATGCTACTAATTCCAAAAATGAATAGGGGTATGACTTGTGAAAAAAGTACTATTGCCATTGATGCTGCTGTTACTGGTTGTAATCATGTCCGCATGTGGTCAGGAAAAAACGACAGGGAACGGATCAGATGCTACATCGTCTTCTGGAAGTAGTTCTGCGGAAAAAAAAGTAATTGTACTTGGGACCAGTGCGGACTATGCACCCTATGAGTTTCATAAGAACATTGATGGTAAAGATACTATCGTAGGTTTTGACATCGAGATTGCCAAGGCAATTGCGGCTGATCTCGGGGCTGAGCTGAAGATTGAGGATATGGACTTTGATGGCCTTCTTATGGCCCTGGGTACAGATAAGGTTGATTTTGTAATATCGGGCTTAACCCCTACCGAAGAACGAAAGAAAAATGTTGATTTTACGGATATCTACTATTACGCAGAGCAGGCTGTACTTGTTAGAGAAGGAGACGATGCGGCATTAAAGTCAGTGGATGATCTATCGGGTAAACAGGTTGGTGTACAGAAGAGTTCCATTCAGGAAGGGATTGCTCAGGAAATAGAAGGAGCAAAGTTAACATCTCTGGCCAAAATACCTGAACTGATCTTGGAGCTGCAGACGGGGCGCGTAGATGCGCTCATTTTGGAGAAACCGGTAGCTGAACAGTATGTGAAGAACCAGGAGGGGCTTGTTGTTGCGGGTGTGGAGATTGAACAGGCAGAAGATGAGGGTGGTTCGGCCATCGCAGTGAAGAAGGGTAACCAGAAGCTGCTGGATCAGATCAACACTACATTGGAAAAGCTCAAAACGAATGGAGATATTGAACGTTTCGTCGTCGAAGCTAATGAGATGCTGGGTGAATAAACCGGACGAGTGAGGGATATGCCGTGAATTTAGATTTTTCCTTTCTATTAGATCATTGGCAGGATTATGCACGAAGCGCGTGGGTTACGCTTGAGCTTTCCTTCTTCGGTGTTCTGTTTGGGACGTTGCTTGGTGTGATCATGGCTTTAATGCGATTATCCCGAATATGGCCAATTAAATTGGTGGCTTCGGCGTATATTGAACTCATCCGAGGCACGCCGATGCTGGTACAGATTCTTATTATCCATTATGGCCTGACAGTTGTAGGTGTGAACCTGCCGGCATTTATGTCGGGGGTGGTAGCTCTGACGATGAATAGTTCGGCTTATATGGCGGAGGTATTCAGGGCCGGGATTCAAGCGATTGATAAAGGGCAGACAGAGGCTTCGCGCTCCCTTGGCATGACGCATGGTATGACACTTCGCTATATTATACTTCCACAGGCCTTTCGTAACATGCTTCCAGCTATCGGTAATGAATTCATTATTATCATTAAAGATTCTTCGCTTGTCTCCATGATCGGCATCGCTGAAATTATATACACAGCCAGAACGATTCAGGGTGTTACGTTCCAGCCGCTTGCTCCGTTGCTTGTTGCCGCCGGCCTCTACTTTATAATCACATTTACACTGGCCAACTTGCTCTCTTGGTTGGAACGTAGACTGTCTGCTTCCCGATAACTATTGATGGAGGATTCGGTTCGAAGAAATGCTGGGAGTAGGCTACTGTGGAAATAGTGGGATATAGTCGTAAATGGTGGTGGTATCGCATACATTGATATTGTATTTTGTATACAATATTTTGGAAAGGTGTTGGGTATGTATGTCAGATTCCAAAATGTTAATAGATTGGTCGGAGCGTTATGCTGCACCTAATTATCATCCACTCCCTATTGTGATTGAACAGGCGGAAGGGGTATGGGTGGAAGACCCAGAAGGCCGCCGTTATATGGATATGTTAAGTGCATACTCTGCATTAAATCATGGTCACAGACACCCTGTAATCATACAGGCGCTCAAGGATCAGGCGGATCGGGTTACGCTGACATCACGGGCATTCCACAGCAGCTCAGCTTCTCTATTTTATCAGAAACTCTCACAATTCACGGGGAAATCCAAGATTCTCGCCATGAATACAGGAGCGGAAGCGGTGGAGACTGCGGTAAAGGCGGTACGTAGATGGGCTTATCGTTGCAAAGGTGTACCGGAGAATCAAGCCGAAATTATCGTATGCTCTGGTAACTTTCATGGAAGAACTCTGACGGTTACGTCATTTTCTTCTTCAGCGGAGTATAAAAAAGATTTTGGACCGTTCACACCTGGATTCCGGATTATTCCCTATGGAGATATTGAGGCGCTGAAAAAGGCCATTACGCCAAATACGGCTGGTTTTCTTGTAGAGCCTATTCAGGGCGAAGCTGGAATCGTTATCCCGCCTGATGGATATTTGGCTGAAGCCTTTGCTCTGTGTAAGAACCAGAAGGTGTTGACTGTGGCTGATGAGATCCAGACCGGATTTGGAAGAACGGGTCGCCGTTTTGCCTCCGACTGGGAAGGGGTTGAGCCGGACATCTGGATTATGGGCAAAGCACTGGGGGGAGGGGTAATGCCAATCTCGGCTATCGCTGCTGATGCGAAGATACTGGATTTGTTTGAGCCGGGCTCTCATGGCTCTACGTTTGGAGGGAACCCACTCGCCTGCGCCGTGGCTATTGCGGCTCTGAATGTTCTTGAAGATGAGAAGCTTGCGGAGCGATCGGAGCGTCTGGGGAACTATTTTATGAAAAAGCTTCGTGATATTCGCAGTTCGGCCATCCGGGACATCCGGGGTAAGGGTTTATTTATTGGTGTTGAACTGCATGAATCAGCACGACCTTATTGTGAGCGATTGATGTCTGCGGGTCTACTGTGTAAAGAAACCCATGAAACAACCATTCGTTTTGCTCCACCGCTGACAATTGAAGAGTCCGAGATTAATTGGGCGCTGGAGAGAATTGAGCAGGTTCTGATCGATAATGAAGGAGCTGACCTACATGAAAAATGATGATGATGTCTATGGTGGAATAAAAGATACTTCTATTGTTGCGGATAATACGGATCAGAAAACTGCGCGGCGTAATGTAACCATCATTAAGGTTCCTTTTGGACTCGGGGGAGCAAGATGCGGCGCGGAGTTGGGGCCGGATGAATTGATTACAGCTGGACTGAAGAGGGAGATCACGAGTCTTGGGCTAGTTCTTTCCAAAGAAGTACGAGTAGATTGTCCTTCCGAACCGGCTGCCCCTACTGAGCGGAATCGTGTAAAACACTTGAATGAGGTACGTCAGGTTAGTGAGAAGGTGTGTCATGAAGTGTCGACTGCGGTAGAAGAGGGGGTCTTTCCCCTTATACTTGGAGGAGATCATAGTGTGGCGATTGGCACTTTGGCCGGATTAACAGCCCACTATTCCAATTTGGGTGTGATCTGGTTTGATGCACATGCAGACTTGAATACGGAAGAACGCAGCTTGTCCGGTAATATGCATGGGATGAGTGTGGCTGCTTCCTTAGGGCATACTGCATACAATCTGTCGCACATTGTTGGAGCAGGCGCGTTTATTGATCCGTCCAACTTGGTCTATATTGGTCTACGTGATCTGGATGAGTATGAGAAAGAGCAGATTAAAGGATTGGGAATCCAAGCATTTACGATGCATGATATTGACCGTATGGGAATACAACAGGTTATTGAACAAGCGATAGCTACAGTGGGGAAAGAGACAGATGGTATTCATGTCAGCTTTGACATGGATTGTCTGGACCCGCGGGAAGCTCCGGGTGTAGGCACCCCAGTACCGGGTGGCTTGAATTACCGAGAGGCACATTACGCATTGGAGATACTTGCTTCCACCAATCAAGTTACGTCGATGGAGCTGGTTGAGGTGAATCCGTTGTTTGACCACAATAGACATACGGCAAGACTTGGTGTGGAACTAATCGCTTCTCTGCTGGGTAAGCGCATATTATAGGTACTAAGAAGCGAAGCGGAGTGTGTAAGCAGTGCCTAAGAAATGAGTTTCTTATTTATATAGAAGGAAAAGAAAGCTGGGATCTCCGAAAACCAGGGCTATCCACAATCAATTGTTCACTGCATCGCAGTGGAAGTGGCTTCCCTGGTTACGTTGAGTGGGTAATTATATAAGAAGCTGCCTAATGAGGATGCTTAGAATCATTTCTATAGTTCGGGAGCACTTCAGATTACACATTGTGTCGATGGGGTAGGTGATTATCAATTTTCAAAAAAAGCTTGCAATGTAAAACTGTACATGATATATTCTAATTCCGGCCAAGAAAACACGAGATACACGGTGCGGCAAGCGAATGAAATGAGCTTCGAAAGAAACTTAAAAAAAGAGCTTGCAAAGTTGGTTCGGACATGATATTATATAAGAGTTGCTGAAGAGAA
>JADGJL010000230.1:0-30123 GCA_027600665.1 Irineochytrium annulatum | reverse complement strand
CCCCCCGCCGCACCTTGCCCCGCGCTCACTAAGTCGGAGCTGAAGGCATGCCGCGCCGTCCTCACGTCGCTCCAGAAGCACCAAGCGGCATGGCCGTTCAGCGTCCCCGTCGACCCCGTCGTCCACCAGGCGCCCAATTACTTCGACATCGTTAAGCGGCCAATGGACCTCTCCCTCGTTGCGAGAAACCTCGCCGCCGGCGAGTACGACACCGTCCACAAGTTCGTCGAGGACATACGGCAGATCTTCGACAACTGTTTTCGCTACAACCCCCCCACCAACCACATCCATCAGCTCGGCAAGAAGCTCGAGAACTATTTCTCGAACCAGCTCAGCAAATCCCTCCCCATGCTCCCCGTCTACAACCGCCGCACATCCGACGGGACCGTCGCGATCTCCACCTTCAGCGTCGCGGCTGCACTTGGCGCGTCCATCCCCAACAAACGGAAGTCGACCGCCGCCACGACGTCGAAACGAACACGGAAGTCGTCCAAGCTCACTGCTGACAACCTCGTCGCATCGCCCGTCTTCGAGTCCGCGCCCCCGCTCCTACCCGAGGTCACCCGTCCCGCGCGCGAGCGTAAGCCGAAGAGGATCTTCGAGCCCGAGGTCATTCGGCGCCCCTCCGTCGTCGGGGAGATGGATGGCGGTCATAAGCGGCGACCATCCCAGGGAAAGCGGAAGGGGAACGACCTGGATGAGGATCAGGCCGAGGTCTTAAGGAAGCTACAGGAGCAGTTTATGGGCAAGCGGGGGAAGAAGAATGGGTCGACGTCGCAACAGATGATGATGGCCACCATGATGGCGGCCATGATGGGCGCGCAGAGCGACTCGGACTCGTCGAGCGACAGCGACAGCGATGATGAGGGCCGGCGGCGGGATGGGTATGGGCACGGGCATGACGTCCCCGCGGGTGAAGCCCCTCTTGGCCTCGCGGCCGCCTCGTCATCGTCGAGGCCCGCGACCAAAAAGAGGCGCACGTCGAGCGGCTCGAGCAAGGCGCCCAGTGGTCCGTCGTCACATCCCGCGCCGACGACGACCGCGATCCAGACCCTGACGGCGGAGCAGAAGCGCTCCCTGCCGGACATGCTCGGAGCGCTCGACGGCCGGCACTTGACCAAGGTGGCCGAGATCATCCGGTCTGGCATGCCGGACGTGCCGCTCTCGGAGGAGATTGAGCTCGACATCGAGACCATTGACCCCGTCACGCTGTGGGCGCTGTGGACGCACGTGAAGGAGAGCTATGAGGAGGATCGGAGGAGGTCGTCGGCGACGAAGGAGGCCGCCAGGAAAGCTGCTAGGAAGGCTGCTAGGGATCTTAGGAGGGAGAGGGAGGGGAGCAGCGGGGACAGCAGCGATTCCGATTAATTTTTTTTTATTTGCCCTGTAGTTTGAGGGAGATTTGGAAATGTAATCAAAATTATCCCATGCTGTGATATGTCTGTAGCCATCGCTCGCTTCGCATATTTGCTCGTTGTTTCTTTGCTATTTGGGCCAGTTTTCGTAGCAGGCGCTATGCGGTTGGGAAGAGATTCTCTTCTATTGTAATAAATGGAGCATCCAAAAAGCATTAGATTATCTTACTGGTCTGTAACCTTTACAGACCTTTCATCGAATGTCTTCCGCCCTGTCACTCTCCCAGCTGCATTCTGCCTTCTGCCTATGTGCGCTGCACGAATACGAAATTTGATAAACACAGCTTGGAAGTTCCGTCGTCTTTTCTTCTGTCCGCTCTTGCTTTGCAAATCTTTTACCTTGTCATTTAGGTTTATTTGATCTACATTATTCCTCTAGTCACGCTACAGCAGCCCAAAGCTGCAACATTGGCATCGCATACAGCAAGGCAAAGGCCACTAGTAATAAATGAAGATAGTCCAACTATAATTTCAATAAACAAGTTGCCTCAGGTATCAGTTCTCTTAACAGCACACGAATTTTTAAGCGCCACAGGCATCAGTAGGAAGGAAATAAACAAGACGCATAAATAAAAACACGAAAACCAAAAAAATTATCAAGTCTAGATTGCATGAACGGCTTATTTGGCCAGAGGCTGCGCCAGCAGTCTACCGACCCTCTCCTTCAACGTCCGCAACCTCCCGGCCGCATCAGCGACGTCCGCGTCGGTGACCGTGATCGTATCCTCGACCCTCACAACGAAACCAGCGATGAGCTTAATCAATTTGCACCACTCCGGACACGTCGTAGCCAGCATGCGGACGTGATCGCAGGCTTCCGCATGAGAGAGAGGGTTGCGGGAGGCCGTAAGGATGTAGTCCCCTACCTCCTTCAGGGGAATCACCTTTTTCTTGCTCGTGGTGAAGAACCTAAGAAGCCATCGTTGTGTCAGAAGAGAGGGTTCCGCGCAACAACTCGAGAATCGTACGGTTACATACACAATAACCGCTTGACCGATGTCCACCAATCTGCTCAGCATGGCGCGCCTCTTAATCTCCGTTGAGTCAACTTTAGGGTGATACATCCCGCTCTCCTTCGTCTTCTGCTCCTTTGCGCGAATCTACAAGAAATGAAGGTCACTACGACGTGATCAAAAATTGTGGTAGTACCCTTTCCAGCAGCGCCGCGGCCCGGGACAAGGGTTTATTTACTGGCTCCTGAGCGCTGAAAGCCACCGTCGGTGCACCCGCAGAGGCCGGTGTCGGGGGAGCATTCTCGTTCTCAAGCTTCACCGGCGTCACGGCAGGCAGCTTCGGAAGCGGATCCGTCGCGTCGACGAAGCACGATCGCGCGAGCGCAGACTTCCCCTTCTTTTCGCAGATAGGAATTGGCATACGCTCGACCTCCGGAACCGAACTTAAGTCGAAATCGGCGTGCCATGATTTAAGCTTGGCGTCGTTGCTCACGGTAATGTTCCTTGTTGCCAAAAATCTCTGCGACGTGTTGGCACGAATGAACGAAAAGTGAATACGAACCTTATGCTCCAAAGAAACCCTCGCCACGAGCCTCGCGTTGAACACCTCCCTCCTTTTCACCATCTCATCCCCAACCTCCGCCTTCCTCCCACCATCCCTCTTCCCGACATCCTTTCCCTCAACATCCTCTATCGGCCACATCAAGCAAACCGAATCCACCCACCTCCCATCCTCCCCCACAGCCCTCCTCGGCTCCCACACATAGGAACCCGGCCACACGGCCCGCAACTGTTCCAGCCTGTCCATGGGAAAGGCCCGCCCCGTCATGTTCTCGACGGGCCTCCTGACGCGCTCAAACGTGGCCGTCTGACCCCTCGCGAGAACAAAAGAGACGGACTGGTCCAGGGCGGCGAAGAGGCGTTCGAGAAGGGCGTGGGATTCGGGCAAGGGAAGGCGTGAGGTTAGGAGATGCTGGAAGCGCGCGTGGGCAGGCGTGTTTTGGGTCGAGACGATGGAGAACGCGCGCGTTTTGGCGGGCGTGGAGCGGGGGGTGAGGGGGCCGGTGAAGCTACATTATTGGTTAGTGGAAACGCGTAATTGATGCAGTGAATACCTTGCGAGCGGGAGGTCGCGAGGATCATGGATGTCTTCATCGCGGGCATCCAGACAGTCCGACTTTCGCTTCGAGTGGACGGTGTACGTGACAGCAGTGGTGGCAGACCTAAGACCCGGAGTGAGATTGAGCAAAGAAAGGCAAGTGTACGTTGGTGTGGATGGCTCGGAACCTGCCCATGATACAGATTTCTTCACCTTCGGCCTGCTATGTAGACTGAAATAAGCAAATCGGATCAGGAATTTGATCTTACGTTGACGTCGACACCACAGGCGGCGGCGGCCGGTGCAGCATCGCGATGTTGTCAATCTTGAGTTCGGTACCGTCCGCCTGAAGGCCAACTTTGTCGTCCACGACAACCATCGCCTGTCCAGCGACATCACCACGTAGCTGCTCTTTCTCCTTCAACAAGGAAATGCCTCTCGGGGCCAGAGCGACCTGGAGAATTCGACGATGAGAGGACGAACAGGAAAGCCCGATCAAGCTCCGTCTGCAATCTTAGCACCTCATGCTCCGATTTCAGGTCCAACCGCCTCCTTTTGGCCGGCTGACTCTGCGTCCGAAGAGTGACGGCTTCCGGTGCCGCGGGCTGATCAGCAACGGGTGCATGACGGCCTCCAGCAGGATCCTTGCTGACGATTCCTTTGAGGTCCTTGACGCGCGCCAGCGGATCGCCGGCCTTCGTCGAACGCAGCACACGATTGATATGGCTCATGATCAGAGTGAGTTCGGACAAAGAAATCCGAACACATCGGACAAGTAGTCAAATATCAGCTCCATCCATCGGCAAGGTTTACAATTAGAAGTCCTATATTTCGCTTTACTTCAAACAAGTCATCTGCCTAGAAGAGTTATAGGAAGGGGTTGTAGGTCGGGGGATGTGTGTAGTAGGTAAAGGTGGGGGTATGCAAGTTCCCGCAAAAAATTAACAAAATAAGAATAAGCTAAAACTACTGCTGCTATTGGTTTCGCGTGGGCGAAGGCTCGGTAGATAGACGCTTTCGGCTGGTCGACGGGATCACTGTGTATTCTTCATCTGTTACGAGTGGGTTAGATTTAGTGGATTAGCGAATAAGAACGTGCGAATTTCTTACCCACAGTCCACCAGCCTCCCTTGCCGGGCTCTTCGCGAGGCACCTTTTTGAAGGCTTTGTTAAGAGACAGGTTGCTGTGAAGCAATTAAAAATCAGTATTCATCCACAACGATGCAGATTTGCAATAGTTTTGCTTACTGTCGGATCGAGTTCTGTAATCGAAGTACAATTAGCACACACACTTCGTGCGCGTTTAAAAAAAAAAGGAACTAACCTGCCACCCCGCCTTATGCATCTGGTAATATGGGTAGTTCTCGCTGATCCATCTATAAATGCCGTTTAACGTCATCTTCCTCTCGGCCGACGAGCAGATGGCCTGGTAGATCATCGTCGCGTACGAAACGTTCGGCCTCGCGTCCGCGGTGCTATCGCCGCCCTCGTCCCCTTCCTTCAGCGGCGACGAACCGCTTCGTACCCTCTTCTTAGGTCGGTCAAAGTCGTCGCCTTCAGCACGGGATTCGACGCGGCCATTGGCGTCCAGTTGGGGCAGGAGGAAGGTGATATCGACTTCGCCGATAGTGATTTTCGAGCTTTGTGACATTTTAGAATACCGAATAAGCATCAAGGACACAATCCAAAACAATCGAAAGAGAAAGACTCGATGAGGTTGAAAACAGCAAAATTAAGAACATACTTGTGTTTCAAGGTTGCCGGCGGTGATTCGGGCGGCAAATACCTCCCATCCACCACCGCGCCGTTCTTCCCAAGCACAACCACCTCAAACGATTGAACAATGAAATTGAATTGAATCCTCGCGTGCTGGTAAAATCCCCAAATCAATTCAATTCCACCTCGACAAGACCTAACTAAAATCCCCCACCTTTCTCGAAATGCTCTTGACGTTTCCCAAATTGATATCAATTTGGTCCGCGGCCCCGACCTTCCTCCCCAGCATAACCTGCAGCTTGCGGACAAAATAGCTGAAATCCGGCCCCTCTAGCTTGGCGTACGCCTGGATCGGGGTCGCCTCCGCCGGCAGGTGCTGACCCATGACGCTCGCCGGGTTGGCCGTCGGCGGCTGCTGCTGAAGAACCGCAGCAGTCGTCGTCGCAGGCTTTGCAGCAGCGGCGGTGGAGGCTGCGGCCCTCTTCTTTGTTGGTGCCGCGGCAGCTAACACCTTCGTGGCGGGTTCTTGACCGAGGAAAGCGAACGGCGTGCCGTTGAACTGCAGGTGGAGATGTGCCGGTTGTGTGGGTTGCGGTGTGTCAGTGTGCGTTCAAGTCATAATCCACCTCTCATATACCCCACCCCCCATCAGTTGTCTTTTCACCACTTCATCCTCCCCGCCGTCCCTCACAGAAAACTGGCGCCCACCTTCTCAGCCAGCACCTCCGCTGCGGCGTTCTCAGCATTTGGCTGAGGGAGCGCGGCGGCGTGGACGGCGTCGGGAGCAGAGGACATTGCACTCGTTCGTTTGTTTTTTGTTTTTCGTCGTCAAAAGCAAACGAGCGGGAATCGCGACCTTATCCAATCACGCGCATCACGCGATTACCGCGCGATGAGCAGACATACAGGATTTGCGCCGTTGCCTCCCTGCAGCGCCCTTCCCTTACCACCGTCGTCGTGAAGGGCGGTGGAGGCGGTAGGGGCGGGGCGAAGTGCTGGGGCGATGCAGCTACACTTGCGATCTGTGGAACACGCTTAAAACCGAACAAAGCTTTGTGCGCGCGCGATTATAAAATTCACGAAGCGTGTGGGTGAGTCTGCAAGGAATCGCACGAAGTACGGCATAAGTGAAGTTTGCGCTAATCCCTGAAAATCTGCGTAAATCTCATCGATTTGCCACGAAGGCAATCTCTTGCCCGTTGCAACGGACAAGAGACCTTCGCTTGTAAGCTTGAGCTTATGAGATAAATAGAGCAAGTGTCAACCATCCTCTCGAAGTGAGAACAGGAAGGTTATTAGTCGCCCTTGTGCGGCACGCGTGCACCCGGATCGGGGGAGATGCGGTCCAGGAAGCCTTCAATCCTAGCTGGTTAAACACTGCAACAGATCTCCGCACGATCGGTTTATTTAAAGGGTTTCGATCACGATACTTACTGCAATGAATACGCACGTTGACGAAATGCCCTTTCAAGAAATAGCACTCAATGAAAGCGCTGAAGTAAGCCATGAATTATCGCGAAGTCGTTCGCTGAACGTCGAGTGGAATGACGACACGTCAAGGACGTAATGGACGCGGGCTCCGAGTATCGGAAGCAGAGCTGTCAAATGTGCCGGAGAAATCCATCTCGAAAAGCAGAGAAAGAAAATCAGCAAAAGTCTCGATTCAAGAGCTCTCGCATCGCCTTTCCCACATCGCCACCATGTATCTGGCACGGACAGCTACGCGGCCCTTCGTCTCAGGACGCACCCCCTTCGCGGCCGCCGCGGCCTCTCGGGTGGGTGGTTGTTTTTGACCGTGCCGCCACGTTGTCATCGCATGCTGACTGCATACGACAGTTCGCTCGGCCGTCGGCTTTCGGGGCGCTGAGGAACTACAGCGAGAAGGTGCAGGGACAGGTCATCGGTATTGACCTGGGGACCACCAACTCCTGCGTTGCTGGTTAGTCCCGTGTGGAAGGTCGTGGAAAAATCGTTGCTAACGATGGATGCACGCAACAGTCATGGACGGCAAGACGCCTCGCGTGATCGAGAACGCGGAGGGAGGGCGGACGACGCCCTCGGTCGTGGCTTTCTCGAAGGAGAACGAGCTTATCGTTGGCACGCCGGCGAAGCGTCAGGCCGTCGTCAACCCGGAGAACACGCTCTTTGCGACGAAGAGGTTGATCGGGAGGAGGTTCGATGACCCCGCGGTGCAGAGGGACGCGAAGACGGTTTCGTACAAGATTATTAAGCACTCGAACGGGGACGCATGGGTTGAGGCTCGGGGGAAGAAATACTCGCCGGCGCAGATTGGGGGGTTCGTGTTGATGAAGATGAAGGAGACTGCTGAGGCTTTCCTCGGGAAGTCTGTCGCCAACGCTGGTGAGCATTCCTCCTTGTTTGAAACAGAACTTGTTGTTAATTTTGCTTAAATTGTAGTTATTACCGTCCCCGCCTACTTCAACGACGCCCAGCGTCAAGCGACGAAGGATGCTGGTCAGATCTCCGGTCTTAACGTTCTCCGTGTTATCAACGAGCCCACCGCCGCCGCCCTCGCCTACGGTCTCGACAAGACCGGCGACCGCGTTGTTGCCGTCTTCGATTTGGGTGGTGGTACTTTTGATATCTCGATTCTCGAGATTCAGAAGGGCGTCTTCGAGGTCAAGTCGACGAACGGTGACACGGTAGGATGCGTTACTACTTTATTTTTAAATGGGCCTTGGCTAAAACTTTTTGCAGCACCTCGGTGGTGAGGACTTCGATAACACCCTCGTTACGAGCATTGTTGACACGTTTAAGAAGGAGGTGAATTTTTGCTTGATATGTTCGACCTCCCGGTTAACTTTTTGTAAAATAGTCCGGCATCGACCTTGGCAAGGACCGCATGGCCCTCCAGCGTATCCGCGAGGCGGCCGAGAAGGCGAAGATCGAGCTCTCTTCCACAGTTCAGACCGACATTAACCTCCCCTACATCACCGCCGACGCTTCCGGCCCGAAGCACATTACCACCAAGATGACACGCGCCCAGTTCGAGGCCCTGACCAAGGACCTCATGGACCGCACCATCCAGCCCTGCAAGCTCGCCATCAAGGATGCCGGCGTCGCCACTAACGAAATCAACGAGGTTATCCTCGTTGGCGGCATGTCTCGCGTCCCGAAGGTCCAGGAAATCGTTAAGGGCATCTTTGGCCGCGAGCCGTCTAAGGCCGTCAACCCGGATGAGGCTGTCGCCATCGGCGCCGCCGTCCAGGGCGGTGTCCTCTCCGGCGAGGTCACCTCCATCCTCCTCCTCGACGTCACCCCGCTCTCGCTCGGCATCGAGACCCTTGGCGGGGTCTTCACCCGCTTGATTAACCGGAATACCACGATCCCGACCAAAAAGTCGCAGGTCTTCTCCACCGCTGCCGATGGTCAGACGCAGGTCGAGATTAAGGTGTTCCAGGGCGAGCGTGAGCTTGTCAAGGACAACAAGCTCCTTGGTCAATTTAACCTCGTCGGCATTCCGCCCGCGCCGAGGGGTGTGCCGCAGGTCGAGGTCACGTTCGACATCGACGCTGATGGTATCGTGAACGTTTCGGCCAAGGACAAGGCGACCAACAAGGACCAGTCGAGTGAGTTCACTTGTTTCCAACCGTTCTTTTGTAACTTGCTTACTAATTAAACGTTGGCTGTAGTTACGATCGCCGCCTCCTCCGGTCTTTCCGATGCCGAGAAGGAGAAGATGATCCACGAGGCCGAGGTTCACGCTGAGTCCGACAAGAAGCGCAAGGAGGTGATTGAGGCCTCCAACCACGCCAACTCGATTATCGCCGACACTGAGTCGGCCATGGTCGACTTTAAGGAACAGCTCGACAAGGACGAGACCGAGAAGATCCGGGCCAAGATCACGGAGCTCCGCACCTTGCTCTCGGAGGACGCCGAGAAGCTTGACGCCGAAAGCATCAAGGAGAAGTACGGCGAGCTCCAGCAGGGGAGCCTGAAGCTGTTCGAGATGGTATACAAGAAGAAGCAAAACGAGAACTCGGGCGGGTCATCGTCGGGGTCGGAGGGTGAGAAAGCATCGGACGCGGAGTTTAAGGACGCGAAGGATGAGAAGAAGTAAGCCGTTGGCGGGTGGTCGTTAGATGAGGGTATTGGCGCACTATTGTTATTTTATCGTCTTGCTTTATTCTAAATTCGCAAAGATGTTTCTCTTCGTATTGTTTCTGGTTTTTTGTATGTTTCTCTCCCCCATCTGAGGGGATGTTATGGTTTTATCGTTTTTTTTCGGGAAACTCATGCAAGGGATTTACTGGAGGCATGAATTGATCTGGGGCTCATATTTTTGCAAACACATTGCAGAGAGCATTAATAAAAATGCTTACGTTTAGTTAGTTTTATGCTTAGGAAATGCAGGGCGTAGCTCGACTTGTGTTGATTTTAAGAGGTGGAGCTGTCTTTATTGGGAAGATCACTTCTTTGGGAATCGAAGGCACACGATCACGAAGTTCAGAATCCGCATTAGACCGCATCGCAACGCACTCGATGGCCTCCTCCAGCTCCAACGTCCTCGATGAGGATCTTGCGCCCACCTCGACGGCCGGTTCGACTTGATGATGTTTCTCGTGGGTGGAGCGTATTGATGATGGCTCTTTGCAGGCTACAAGGTCGGGGCCAAGAAAACCGCGGAGGAGCTGGCGAATATGGATGCTGGCGATGGTTGGCGTTATGCTCTTGCTGTTTACGATTTGGGAGCGCTTCACAATCGCGTCGTGGCCAGAATGACTGAACGCTTGACCTCTTTAATCATCAGAGTCGCTTCGGAAGTGGAAGGAATCTCTTGGTCTCAAGGCTGGCGGGCCGACTGGATGTACGGATGCTTGAATTATTGTCTTTTTTTTTTTTCCTCCAGGTGTTGGACTTAACGCGAATTATATAGCTGCTGACCCGCGAAATGTCGTTGTCGAATCGCTCGCGCTCGAGGTCAACGGCCGTAGCGATGTCGTCATTAACTTGGGCACGCCAGGTGGGCCTTCCTTTTCGTCGCATTCTTTGATACTGATGGCGATATCTGTCCTGGTTACTTAAGCCGACATTGAGAAGTTAAAGGATCAACAGCTCACGATCAAGGAGGGCGTTGAGTACCGCTTGAAGGTCAGGTTCCGGTGAGTTAAGCCCGACCTGTTACTGCGCTGAGAGGTGTGAAATCGCTAACGTTCGGTAGCGTCAACCATGACGTGGTTTCTGGCTTGAAGTACCTTCACGTCGTTAAGCGCGGAGGAATCAAGAGTAAGCCGTTTTTGTTTGACTTTCATCGTCATGGCTTTAACATTTGCGAAGTGGACAAGATGGAGGAGATGCTGGGATCCTACGGCCCGTCGGCTGGTACGTTTCGGAACTCTACCGTATCGCATGCCACTCACTGACTTTATAGACTCCTACGAGAAGAAGTTTGCCTTGGAGGAGGCGCCATCGGGGATGATTGCGCGCGGGCACTACAGCGTGAAGGTTTGTGTTGTGCAAACTGCCACTTCCGTCTTACCCCGTGTCAACAGAGTCGATTTGTCGATGACGACGCACATTGTCATCTTGAGTGGTCGTGGTCGTTCGACATTAAAAAGGACTGGGATTAATTGTTGGTCGCTGTTTGGTGGCGAGCGGATTCTTATTGTTCTTTATTCCCGTCCCTCATTTTCGGGTAGGGGCCGTTCTTCGATTACCAGCTGGTTTTTTTGCTATGTGCTTTCCCCCAACGCGTCGACATTGCTTTAAATAAAAAGCGTCCTCATCATGACCACGTATGATGCCATCGAAAGGCTCAGTCTATTCCAACACGACAGTTGCCCCCAACCCTTCGAGCAACGCCTTCATCTTTTCTGCTTCCTCCTTGGGCACGTTCTCCTTCACCACTTTGGGGACACTCTCGACAAACTTCTTCGCCTAGGAAATACAGTAATTAAGCGGAACCACGCAACAAAAATGGACAGAAGAGCCACAAACCTCGACCAAATTGGACCCGGGTATAAGGTTTTTGATCTCCCTGATGATCTTCGCCTTCGCGGCCGCGTCGAACTTCTCTAACTTCACCTTGAAGATAGTTTTCTCTGGTGCCTTCTCCTGCACCGCCAGTAAGTACGCGTCCAGAAAGCCACTGTCGAACCTCCGCTGCAGGAGCCGCCTCGGTCGCCGCTGCCGGGGCCGCAGCCGCGGAAGCGGCGGCCGTTGCCGGCGCTGACATCACGACATCGGCGATATTCAAACGCGACTACAAGGAACGTCAGAGTAGGAACTCAAAGCATAGCAGCCGCATTACTCGACACCTTTAGTTCGGAAACAAGGCTAGCGGTCTGCAGCAGATTCAGGGCCGCGATTTGGTCGACGATCCTCGTGATCTCCTCGCTCGGTTGCTGTTGCTGCCGACGCGACGGCGTTGCTGCAAATGTCCGACATGGCTGCACGCGTCGTAGGGGTTTAAGCGCGCAGGGGCAGCCGGCGCGGAGGAGGGACGAGCTGCCAACAGCGATTCTTTGCATGGGAGACATCCCGATGAAAAAATGAAGTGCCCAGACACGATAATGTACAAGCCTTCCGAATATCTTTTTTGATTATGATGCGCGAAATACAACAAATATGGTTGTTGGAGAGCGTTTAAACTAATGGCAATTTCAGTTAAAAGAAAATTGGCAACTAACAACATCGGCTTACCAATGCGTTCTAGCTCCCGTGCGTATCCCAGAGACTGCGCAATGAGCTTTGTTGTAGGAATCTCCTTGCTTTCCGAGTTCTTCCGGGCGAACACAATCTTATTGTCCGAGACGACCCAGCCACGCTGCAAAGAAAGTCTCAATAAATCGTGAGGCGAACGCACGAACCTCGTTTGCGAAGGCAACAACTTCGTTGGGAGACTTGAAATAAAGCAATGTCGTAGCATCCGCAAGGGGAAGACTTTCATAGGCTTTCTCGCTGCAGCTGCCAATTTCGTTTCTGAACATTAAAGTAAGTATCCTGGGTGACCACTTTCAACAAACCGGATAGTTCCCATCAAAATATCAATGAAGAACAAGTACTCCTCCGCAGGCACGTTCGACCGCGAGTTCCAGACCTTGTTGTAAGACCCCTCCATCAGGCATTGCTCAACTTGCACCGGGTGCTTGATGTAAATGTTCCCAAGCTGCTCCGGATCGATGACTTCCAGCTCCGTGTGGAATTCCGAGATGCGGTTTTGAGCCAAGAGACGCAGCAGGTTCAATCCTAAAATCGGATACATCCTTTGTGATGGCTGCAGAACCGAGCTACTAGCATCAGCGATCAACACAGACAGGACATTCCTACAATACCTGTAATCAATGTAATATGTCTTCAGCTGAGAAACATATCGTTCAAAGGACGGAATATCTTTCGCCTTGATGCTCCATTGGGCTCCCAGCTCCAAGATTTCCCCTGGATCGAGTCAGCACGGCGGAGCAACGAGGAAACCGAGATCACGTACTCGTGAGCAGCAGAGTTTTCGTATCAGCCTTGTCGCTTGGGAGAAGGAAGGACAGCTTCGTGAGGTGGATCTGGTTTGGATTTGAGCATAACGCGCGGTCGGAACCGAATCACCTTCAATTTCGACAAAAGCTGTCCGCATTTGCTTAGGTCGGCCTTCGGGGAGCCAAACTCCTTCTTCAGCGATTCGTATAAAGGCGTTGCTAACGTGGAGACGCGTCATTCACTCGCGAAACAGGACTTCAACCAACCTTGATCCATCTTGTGGTATCGAATTCCAGCCGAGATAAAGACGCCCTCGCTTCACCACTTGCCCAGAAGGATGCCGTCCGCCAAACCCGGGCAGGACACCGAGAAGGAGAACGAGATGGAGATGGAGATGGCGATGGATGTGGACGATCGTAAGGCGGACGACGCTGGTGGGGAGGACGAGGAGGTCGACGGCGATGGAGCTGCTGGCCCGTCTGAGCATCGCAAATCGAAGGGGAAGGATGCCGAGAAGCCGAGATGGCACAGGACTTCAACTTTTGGCTACTTAGTGGTGGAAGCGCTTCTGCGACGTAAGGATTGCGGCAACTTTTTGTCTACTCATATTGCCAAGATGGGCCATGCACAATGGAAGAGATAGAGAACCACTACTATGCTGAGTTGAAGCTTGCGGGTGAGGCCGTTAGCAAGGCCATGGTAATCACGGTTTCGTGTATCCCCTGTCTCACACAGGCATTAGAACTTGTTGCCGAAGAAAGTCACCGAGTTCACAGGTGTAGGGAAGCTGGTGTTTGATGAAAAGACGAAGAAGTATGATTTATCCTATGTGAGCCAAGGTTTGTTGATTAGCGTAGAGCCCACGTGAGTTTGTGTGTTAACTTGGACGCAGATTACATTAGAAAGCTAAAGGTCGACCAACCCGAGGAAAGGGCTATTCAGAAGCTGTGCACTGCCTACACGATTGAAAGTATGGTGAAAGAGGGTGCCGAGCGGGGCCCTGGCGGCGGAGATAAAGAATATGAGGCTGATGTGGAAGGTGGCGGGGGTAGTGAGAAAGCGAAGTCGTCGAAGCCCTCCCGATCGCACAAGCGGAAGTCACAGACGCCGCCGGATGTTGGAGGTGGGGAAGGCGTAGAGACGGAGAAAACGCAATCCTCGAAGAAGGCCCGACCGAGCAAGCGCAAATCGGCGCCGCCCGATGCGGAAGACGATGGCGTGGAGGACGGCTCTAAGAAAGGCAAACAGAAGGTGCAAATATCGCCAGACGACGATGAGGATGCGGAGGAGGAGACATCAGCATCGAAGGGAGTTAGACTAAAGAAAGCTGGGCGAGGGAAAGGAACTCGATGGGGCGGCGGGTCCATTTTCGGTTTTGTAATCGTCGACGCTATCCTTGTCCGTTAGTATTTCTTCTATGTTTTGCCTTTTTTTAAAATTTTACAGACGGCAGCCGGACGGCCGAGGAACTTCGCGAGCATTACGATGCGGAGATGAAGCTCAACAACACACAAATCAACAGCAAGGCGGATATGCATTTGGATAAGAAGACGCAAGAGCTTGTTGAATCTGGAAAGCTGACCGAGGATGAGGAAAGTGGGAGGTTTGATTTGTCCCAAGTCTGCAAAGGTATCTATTTGTTGCGCCAATTTTATATTTATTCTCGATAGATTATATTGAGAGGATGAATCCGAGCATGGATACGGACGGAATTCTGCGGAAGATAGTCTCTTCGTACACTGTGAGAGATTTGCAAGAAGTAGAGCCTGGGGCTCAGTCGGGATCTGGGGAGGATGGCGACAATGAACCCGATCGTAGTCGGCGCTCGTCTGTGGGATTGCGAGCCGTTTTATCTCCGACGTCAAAGAAGAGGAGTCATAAGGGTGTACAAGGGGCGGAACTTTCCGGAGGGTCTCACGTGAAAAGGAGAAAAGAGACATTTCGCAAGTCTCACGGGAAGGAAGTGTTTGAGGGAGTTGGTAGCGTGGCGCAATCATCTGATGAGGAGGTCTGTATAAAACGCGTTTTATGTTTTCTTACTGAGTGTAGAAGGAGAACTCGAGGAAAGGGCTGATAAAGCGTATTAAGCAACTTGAAGTTGAAAATGCGACGCTGAGAAAGTTTGCGGCTAGGTGATTAGTGGTTATATATCAGCGTTGACATCTAAATGTGTTATATATAACTGATAGCCAAAACGCCACTGCTTCGCCCGGGATGCGAGCAAGCGATGTGGCAACTATAGCGACGTCGAATGGCGATGCTCCGAGTGGAGAAGTCTCGGTCGACAGCGGTGATAAGCTCTTCTTGAGTTCCGCGGAAGTCAACTCTGGCGGTGTCCGAATAAACGGCGATAGCGGGGCTAAGGACGGACAAAGCTCCAAAAGCGACCCTGCGCAAGTGAGCCAGAATGTCGCGGCGTTTCGTGACTTGGAAGTTGATAAGGCGAAGCTCGAAGTCGAGCTGACGACGGAGCGACAAGAGAAGCAGCGTCTTAAAGGAGCGTTGGCGTCGCTGAACGCCGAGTTCGACAGCATAAATGCGGCGAAGAAGCGCCTGGAGATCGACAAGTCTCGTCTTCTGGAAGAGCTCTCAACGGTGAAAGCGGAGTGTAGCCGACTTTTGGGGAGCTCGAACTGGGCTGAGAAGGAGTTGGAATTGGCGAGGGAAGAGGTTGCCAAGTTTCAGAAGGACGCGCGGTTAAATATGGGTCAGTTGGAGGAGTATACGAAGTCAATCGAGCACTTGAGAAGTGATCGAGACCGTCTCCAGTTGCGCTCCTTTCAGTTGGAAAGCGAAGTGGCCGACACGAGAGGCTCGTTGGATGCATCCCGACAGAGGGAGACGGCTCTTGCGAAGAAGTCAGAGGAACTTGCGAGTGAAATGGCGAAGCTTAACGCGAAAATTGCGGAGTTGCACCGAAACGGCGACGCTTTTATTGAACGGATTCGGTCCCTTACAGCAGAGAAGGACAGGGCGATTCAGGGTTGTGATAGCTTCAAGGAGGATATGGAACGCATGAGGGCGGAGTACAGGAAGAAGTTTGAGGACAAAGCGACAGAGTTAGCTTCGGTCGAATCCCGATGCACCCATCTGGCGACGACAGTAAATGAGCTTCGATTGAAGAACGACCAATTGTCCTCATCCCTGCATGAGTCCGTAAACGCCAATAGTGATTTGAAGAGAAAGTTCACGAATGAACTGGACAAAACGCGCGAGCTGGAGGAAGCGCTCGCGCTCGCGAAGGAATCAATGAAGGAGCTGGAATTTCGGAATACCCACCTCATGGCCTCGGATATGTTGACTTCGGGGGAAGCCGAACGAATGAAGTACGAAATTGAGCAAAAAACAAAGTCCATCGAAGAACTAGAGTGCAAGCTCCTTCTCTTTAAATCGAGCCCTGATAGTGATCATACGACGGGTCCGTTGTTCTTGAAGGCAACTGAGGAAGTTGAGGGTGCCGCCACCGCTTTCCTAGCAAAGCTGCAGCAGTACAAAGTCGATGTAGCTAAGGGGATTAGTTTTTCCCCTCACGTCTAAATCACATTCAGTCTTATCCTGATAATGTATTTTGGAGTTATTGTTGTTTATTTGAGCTATCGCTGCTATGTGAGTGTTTATTTGGCGTATAGGAGCTGTAGAATGTTGCATACCGCTAAGATGAAGTAATGTAAAATCGTAGTACATAGTAATGATTATTCTAAACTAGCTGATTTGTTTCCCTGATATCGTAGTTCTTGTTCGCCCCATCTGAATGATCTCACTTATTTGTAGTAGGCAAGTGTTGATCAATTGAGGAATGAATGCGCTCAAGCAACCAGTTCTGTTTATTGATGTATGCATACATAAGTTATCGGCGAACAATTATTTGTTCTCCATCATGTTCTTGTAGTAGGTCAACGACGACTTTATCGGAGTTATGATCGACTCCTCCATGTTCGGCAGAACTTTACCCGCTAGCTCGAAGAGGGGTATCATGACGTAGGCGATGAAGCTAATGTGTAAGGCATCAGCAAAATTCGTACAGAGCAAAGAATTCCAAATGTACGCACCCGACTTGCGCTCCAGCCTTCGTTACTTTCTCGCGGTCCATGAATGGGGCCGTAGGTAACCCCTCGAGCTTCTCGCGATCTGATTGGGAGAAGAACTCGGAAAGTAGGCAGTCCACCCATGGTTCTGGAAAATTTAGCAAACGAATTACGGTTTGAGATGGATTACCTGCGACCGAAGTTGGGCGAACCTCATTGGAGATGTCGGAACACTTGATGATGACTTGCAGCAGCTGGAAAAACGTCAGTATTTCGCAGTATAAGAAAACATATTGGCGTACCAATGCCTTGTGCTCGGCATCGTTGTACGAGAACGTCTCTGTGATCTTCTTGAAGGCGGTGAGGATCTCGCCATGCTTAGCCATGTCGGTAGCCAAGATGCACTTGATTATCCCCTTCCTCGCGTCCCGGCAGACCGAATCCGGCACATTCTTCAAGATGTTCGTCTCTGGGTCCTTGAGAATGGTGAAAAGGACAGCTATATCATCGATAAAGTTAAAGGTAGGTTGCAAACAATTTACTCCTCACCGGCATGGTGGTTTTCTAACACCGACACGTCATTGTAGATGATGGCCAGGTCTGTTTTCGCGTTGATCTGGTACGCGTTGTTGTAGCCGGGGTGGTCCAAGTCTGACAGAACCATTAGATCTACACAAAAATAGCGGTAAGATATCCATACCATGGCCGACAGCAGCTAAGACTAGGACCAATTTATCAATGATCTTGAGCTCATTGACTGCACCGGTGGTGTGGATAATGGCGTACATCTGTAACAGTATTAGACAAGCTGATAGTGGCGAACACACATACCATCTGAGTGACACAGAAGCAATGCCTGAAATTGTGGAACGGCTAAAAAAAAAAGGTAAGTGTTCAACGTTGCGGCAATGTGTGTATCCTTACGTTGTTGTTATACATATCCCGAAGCGCACCAATGAACTTCCGGAGGGTGTACACCTCTATGTTGTACTCCGCAACGAGACCCAGATCGACGAAGATGTACTCGAGAAGCCCGATAATCTCGTTGTCGTCCCAGGACCAGTTGTCGAAACAGGGCTGCTTGAGGTATTTCTGGGTGTCCTCCGTGAGCACGTACTTGGGCTTCGTCATGTAGTTGGGGTCGGTCCTGGCTGGTTTGTTCTTCTTTCGCGTTGGTGCTGGGAGTGGGGGGTGTTTTTCGTAGTTCTTAAAAAAGAGGTTAGATGAGGATCGCTACAAATAGGTACGAACATCAAGCTTTTTCGTCAGCTGCTCCACGTTCCTCCTGAGATCCAAAACGTCCTCCAAGGTGACTTCCTCCGAGAGATTTAGCGCCTCGTTCAGGGTCGCTTCGATCGCGTTCACGTTTGACGCGTTCTCTGGAAGCAAGCAAGCAAGCAAACGTGTTCAGTGAAACGAACACAACACCTCAGATAAAGTTCCTCACCTCCGCGGACCTCCAGGTTGTAAGCGCCATCGGGTGAGTTGACGTTGCTCGCCAGGTGGGGACCAATGGGAAGGAGTTCGCCGTGAGGGCCAGTCAATCTCAGGACGGCCAAACCGACACAGGACTCGGGGAGCTCGGCGGCGGCAAGGAAAACCGAGCGCACTTCCTCTGTCGAGCAGTCCGACGAGAACTCAATCACCTCCTCCCGCTCGTTGTTGACGCGCACTCGAACGCGCACGACCTCTGCAGGCGGGGGTTTGGCGCTCACATCGTCCTTTTCCTTTTTTGATGATGGTGGTTCGGAGGCGGGTGGCTCAGTCGCCTCGTTCTTGAGGGAGGAGCGCGATGGTACCGATGCCGACTTAGCGGGATGAACCTCGGCCATTTTCCGTGTTCTCCTCGATATGCACTGCCCCAGTTTGCTGTCCTTCGCAGGTTAAGGTCCTGGTGAGGTTTTTGTCCCCAGCGTTGTGGGGGTCGGCAAGGGGTGCACAGGAGACAGAACGGCGGCGGTTCTGGCTTCTGTCCTCTGCCTATCTAGCTCGGATATCTCGACGGCACGTCGACGAGGGCGCTTCGACGTTCGGGCAGCTCGCGGTCTGGGGTACCGTGGGCAGCTTGGAGGTTCGAGATCGAGGCCGAGGTTCGGTCTCGAGGAGGACGATGGGGTGATATGGTGACGTGCGAATCGCGTAGATTGATGATAGGAGGGGCTCCATTGTGTTGATTGACGAGGAGCGACGCCAGCGGGCGTAAATCCCCCCCATCGCCTCACTGAGTACCTCCCCATCTCGCCAGGGCGCTCATCAATGGAGATCATCAAGGGTGAGGTTTGACGATACAGTGGGAGACAGCACAAGAAGCTAAGGCTGATCTGCAGTAATTAAAGCATCTGTCACCATTCTTTTTATTATTTGTTGATTCTTTAGAGGTTAACTTCCGAAATGCGACTGTGAGGGATAATTCCACATCCGCGAAATCCCCACCTCGCCTCTGCCTTGCCGGAATCGCATTCGCCAGGCACAATACCTATTTATGCTTCCTCGATGCGTAGTTTGGGACGCCAAAGCGTCCATTCCCTATCGAACTGGTTGTGACGCAATGCATGCAGTAGGAAATGAAAGCTCATGGCTACGACTGAACTGCAGTCTCAACAATCGTACGATGCACGATAGGAGAAAGCTCCCGCAGCTTAACGACGTTCAGCACTGGCGCTTGTTGCGGGTATCTCAGAACCCAATCACCAGAATTTCAGAGCTGTTAGCACTCGCCACTCGCGGCCCTTCTCTCCGTCATGTCCGCCGCACGATCCGCAAACGCCGGGGCCGCCCGCGAGGCCGCATCGTCTCTCTCATCGGCCCCCTCGTCGACGGCCGCCTCCGCTGGCGGGCCCGCCGCCAATGCGAAACCCATCCAAGTGAAGCTGGTGCTCCTGGGCGAGGCCGCCGTGGGGAAGTCCTCGCTCGTCCTTCGCTTTGTCAACAACGAGTTCCAGGAGAACAAGGAGCCCACCATCGGCGCTGCCTTCCTGACACAGAAGTGCAGGTTCGAGGTATGATCACTCCACCTCCACGTTTATCACTATGATGCGATGTTTTGAATACACTCGAATGCAGGACAAAGTGATCAAGTTCGAGATCTGGGACACGGCAGGACAGGAGCGCTTCCACTCCCTCGCACCTATGTACTACCGCAACGCTCAGGCCGCCATCGTCGCATATGACATCACCAAACCAGTATGTATTCATTCGATAAGGTTTGGAGGCATAGGGATCGGATGCTGAAAATAGATCTAGGCCTCGCTCGACAAGGCGAAGACGTGGGTAAAGGAGCTTCAGCGGCAAGCCAACCCAAACATCATCATTGCGCTCGTGGGCAACAAGTTGGATCTTGTTGCGAATCGGGCGATCCCGACGGATGAGGCCCAGGCATACGCGGACGAGGAGGGGCTCTTGTTTGCTGAGGCGTCGGCCAAGTCGGGAGACTACGTTATGGAGGTTTTCACTGATATAGGTTGGCCAGGCATTGATATTTTGCGATTGTTGTCTAACGAATTGCTGCAGCCAAGAAGATCCCATTGGAGCACCTCATGGCATCCAGGTCGCGGGCGGGTCTCCAGTCGGGAGCTGGCGGGAACGGGACGGGGACCGGCGCCGGCCGGGTGGATTTGAACCAGGATCCCAACAACACCGGAGCGGTGGGGCAGGCGGGCCCGTGTGCGTGCTGAGAGAGACATACGCAACGCAGGAGTGCTTGCGGCTTGAATCTGTGATTAGGGAGGATGAGCAGCTTGGTTATCACTATGGAGTGCAATGGATTATTTTTTTTTTGAACGTCATTATCTTGATTATTTTTTCTGTGTTTATTTTGAAAACGTCACCACAGCGGTTCTGAAATACAAAAAAAAAAAAGTTAAATCTGCTACCAATTGTAGGCGGAGTTTGACGACTCTGAGGAAAGGAATGAACGACGATGGCTACGGCAGTGTCGGCGTTTGGGGCTTCTGTCCGGCCATCGACCTGCAGGAGTCGATAATCGACACCCCAGAGGAGCGCGAGGACGATGCCAAGTTCCTGTTGGTTGGCTGCAAGGACGCCCGACACATTATTAAGACGGTGGCCCTGGCCAAGAGACACCGCCGACGGAAAACGAATGTAACGAAAATTTAACTACCCTGCGCGTGCGTTTACTGATTCGTGTTAAGTTCTATGTCACGGAGTCTCAAGCGCCTCTGCTGGCGCGGACGGTGTTGTTGTTTTCATTGTTTTTCGACACTTCCGACGGGTTGAGCGTAACGGGTACGCTGGAACGCATTAAGGCTGCTTCCTAACGATGCTGTAAGACCGGGCCCAGATGTTTCTGGAGGTTTTCGGGAACACGCGACTGCGACAGAAGACCTTCGATACGGTGGCCGAGCGGTCGAAAACACTCTCCAGGTAAATAGTGCACGATTAACACTTGTTCGATGAAGCGCCTTTTTAGCCTTCTCTGCGACTCGGACGGTATCTTCGCCGACAGCTTCGATTTCTCGCGGCTGAAGTATCGGGAGAGGGACGACATCGACCTGGTTTGGAAGTTTTGGCGGAATGACAAGATCATGTTCAACATCGACGCCTTATGGTAGTTTTGAGATTGTTGGGAGATCGAGGAGTCATATCGCCGAAGTTCTGACAGCGAGAATCAGGGAATATAGGTTGCGAAATCTGTATAAGGAACGGTTCGACAATCGGATGGAGGTTATTGACTGGGATTATCACATAAAGCTGGCCAAGCGGGTTTGTTGAACCTTTTCTGCGTTTAGACTCTCGTCGCTGACCAACTCCCCATCGCCAGACAAAGTACATCCAAAAGCCCGAATTCACCAGCTGGCGCTCGAAGGGGACGGCCTTCTCGATCCGCTCCGCGCCTCTCGCGCAGCCTAACCGTACGATGGCTACAGTGGACATAATGAAAGTGGTAAGCTGTCTTGTCTTAAGAAGGAAGTTGTGTCAATGCCGTGGTGTACCCCCGACTTGCGAGTGTCGTTTGCCTAATTTTCTCCCCGATACTTACACATTGCTGATAATGAATGTAACAACAGAATGGTTCCTCCGCCACGAAATGGGGATATTTCAATGACGTCGTCATGGGTCCTTTTGCCAACTACGGCGTCACATGCGAGGACCCCGAGATGCTCAAAACGCGGAACGACGCCGTCATCCATGTAAGCTCCCTTTCCCTAACCATTTGCTCTACTAACCGTTGTCCCGTCGAAAAGAGCAGCGGAGACATCGCGCTTCACAACCTCTCATCGTGGTTGGCAGCGGTCGAAAGTATCTTCTGTATGTCTGTGATATACAGCTAACAATTCTTAAACAGAAGCTGGCGGGTGGGACGCTTTAAAGGATGACCTGAAGGTCACCCTTCTGTCCTGCGATTCCTCGGCGGTCATGTCTAAACTCGAATCGCAGCGGACGCTGTTCGACGCCGTCTACCTTTCCAGCACGCATCTACACAAGCTGCCCGACAGCAGCAAACTGATTAAGGATGGCGGGGTGTTGTATGTCGAGAGCGCGCGGTAAGTCTTGCCCCGGACTGACGGCGTCGCGTGTTGACCTTTGTCAGGTTTATACTGGAGGTGGATGAAGAGAAAGTGTTGGAGGTCGGGAAGAAGGTGGAGCAGCTTGCGAGGGAGAATGGGCTGACGCCGAAGCAGGTGGACACGGATGGGTGGATGAGCTTTGTTAAGGCCGGGGCGACATCCGCATCTTTTGAACTTGCTACTTTATCTATTTGACCAACATTCAGTGGAGAGATGACACGTACAATTGCTTTCCTGCTTGAGCTGTGAAGTTGTACCTTAGTATTTGCTGTACCCTCTCTTAGAGCATGCAGAAATGATTAGTGGATGACAAAGTTTAGATAATTAGGCGATGGTTTCATGGAACGTTTTCAACTCAGGTCGCAATCGCAATGGAAATCTCTATCGATATCATACACATGTACATTCTTCCTATATCGCCCCCCTAATTAAACAAATACTAAGTACACCCCGTCACTTGATCGCTATCCGCAAAATTACACCCCCATCACCCAACAGTCCTATTCGAATAATATAAATTGTGATCCAGCCTCATCAACAACGCATCCAACCTCATCCCTCCCCCGCGATTAACCTGATTCAGACTCGAGAATACATTAAACAAATGTATAGTTTTGCTCTCGAACATCTGTGCATCCCTCAGTACAATCCTCCCTTAATTCCGCAAAAGAAATGCTGGTGCTTACCTTCGCCATCTCTCCCACGTCGTCGCTGAATTCGTCCGCGGCGCTATGATCGCCCATGGAGCACAAAGCGTCGCAGATGTCAATCAGGTCCTGTACAGTGGAACCGATCAGGCGGGATGTCGCGACGTCGAGGAAGCAGCCTCTGATGCAGTTGTGGAGGAAGAGGTCGTGCGCGGTGCGGACGGTGTCGAACGGGGATGAGGTGGTGGAGGAGGTAGGTCGTGCTGCGATAGCGCCAGTTGTGTTATTAATAACGGAGAGAGTTGAAAGAAGGGGCTTACGGGAAGTGTCGGAGGCTGTGGCGGACGCGTCCCGAACCGTCACAACGAGAGCGTGATACTCAGCCGCCAACACATCCATCTGCCCATTCATCAGTCCTCCTCTCTTTTCCTGCAAGCAATACCTGCACATAACTCCACAACGAGTTCACAAAAAACAGCATAGACCACCTCAAGCTCCTGAAGACCCCAATGCCCCTCGCCGCCTTACTATTTCGCCTGCTCGCGCGCGAATGCGCGTCCTCAAGGTACAAGGAGTGCAGGCGCGCCTGAGTGCGCTTAATAGACGTCAGGAAGGCGTATATGTTTTTGTATCTGTCAGCGCAAAGACGGAAAGGTCATTTTTACTGCGCTTTCGTGAAAGTGGGGGGGCGTAGGAACTGGCCAGTCAGAAGCTCACTTTTTGAGATTGGCGGGCGTGAAGAGCAAAGAGAGCGGCCAGGTGACGCGGTAGTCGAGCGTAAAAGAGCCGCCGAGGAGCTTCGGGAGGAAGAGAACGGATTTATCTTCGCTTACGCCTTTCAATACCACCACAGGATTAGCAATGCCAAGAACATGGTAAGCAGAGCATACCGTGCCCCTTAAACCCAAAGCTCTTCGTAATCGCATGCAAATCCAACCCACACCCCTCCGCCGCCTTCAAAAGCAACGCCGTCAAATCTGTCACTTGAACGTTAGCCCTCATACCCCCCATTATCGTCTCCTCTCACCTTTCTCCCCAACAACGCTCAACCTCCCTAACCGCCCCGCAGTCTCCTTCTGCACGCTGTCTAACAAAACGCTCGCCAAATCCCCTCGACCCAATAAAAATACGTCTCGACAAATCTCTAGCTGCCGCGCGATATCGGATTCGAGGATAAGGGACCAGAGGATGCGAGAGACGGATTGCTTGATGACGAGGATGGAGGATGAGAATTGCAGTGGGTGGAAGATACGCTGATGGGCATTAGCGTCGTGATTTTCCGCGGCGAAATTTTTGACCGAGGAGGAGGGGGTGAGAGGGGATAGAGAATCGATGTGGGCCCGATCAAGGGCGTCTATGAATTCATCTTTTGCATTATTAGTAAGACGGATAGGGAAGGGCAGATCACATGAATACGATCTCAATTTCCGGATGGTAGCGATGGATGATCCAGTGAAGAGGACGTCCTCTGCCACCTTGCGGGGGATAAATGCGGGGATCTGAGAGTCGACTAGCTCGTATCCTTCTGTACTGCTAAGGAGGGGATGGTTTATATATAGAAGAGTGTGATAATCGAGAGGTGGCAATAAATAACGACGATACATACCCATCACCCTCCTGCGTAATACCACTATCCCTCGCCCCTCTCCTAACAAAAAACTCCCCATATCCCTCTTCCCCTCCCTCCCCTCCATCCAGCAACCTCCCATAAACGCACCAACCAACACACTGCCGTCCCAGGACTCCCTCACAAGCCCTTAGCAGACCCTCATACATCCTCCTCAGATCCTCGACACCTGTGGAATGCATCAGGGTGTAGATATGATCCGCGAGCCTCAGGCCGTGGTAGTGCGTGCGATTGGAGGAGATAGTCCGGAGGAGGGTGAGGAGGTGAGAGAGGAGGAGGGATTGCTGTAGATAGATGTGAGCATGTGTCCATATCATAGAGTAAAATACCCCTCGCACGTTCCTCCGCCTAACCCCTTACAGAACGTGTCGTCGCGTGATGATGGTGCGCGATGCCCCATCCCCCTTCTTATCGTCCAACGTACCTTATGAAAAATTCCCATTAAGTAACTAAGCGGCACCCTGCCCCCGGTGGTATCCCGATCGCCCACATCCATCACCTTCCTCTCCGCCTCCACAATCCTCGCCCTGTAATCATCCAGTACCCTTTCGCTCGCGCCACACACGGCGCGGAGATACGCTCCAGTCCTTCCGTGCCCTCCGGTCCCCAATGACGCAGTGTCGTATTCAGCGCAGAAAGATGAGAGAAGATGCTGGATCTCGGCATAAAGGAAGCCGATGGATGCTAGTTGCTGCAAGGATTCACGTTCGGCGGCGTGCAGGAAGGGGAACGAGGTTGGGATTTTGTAGGAATTGGGGAGAGACGGTGGTGGTGGGTGGGCGCAGAAAACATCGGATGAGCCGTGCCCGGCCATGACCACCAGGAGTTCGTGCAACATCGAGATAGGACCGTTCCAGTGGAGCCCGAGATGACTAGGTAGCAGATCCGACCTCGGGTTCTGCAGAGCGATGAGCGTCCAGTTTGTCAGATAAAACAAACAGACGAACCTCAGACCGACAAGAACCAACGGAGCGAGAAGCAGCGAGAAGCCGACGTGACCGTCGCTGCTGCTGTCGATTCGGACGACGATGTACGCCTGGTTGTCAAAAGTTTCCCACGTCCATTTTTTGCGAAGGTGGTTTTTCTTTTTAGTCAAGAAAGGATGAAAAGAACTAGGGAGCAGAGGGACGCGGACGGGAAGGGGAAGAAGCAGGGGAAGAAGGAGGGGGTCGTGATTACCTCCACTGCTACGACCACGAAAAAGCAGGTCACGAAGAAAGGTTCGTTTCTCTTTTACTTCCTTTCCCACGCAGTGGATTGCTAATCATCTTACCAATAAACCGCAGCTCGGAATCCGGCGAAGAATACCAAGATTGTCGAGAACAAGAGGCCACGTCAGCAGGTTAAGCTGAAAGAAACCTCGGACGATGAAGGGGGGGAAAGCGACATGAGCGACGTGACTCGCGAACCGCACGGCGTGCATGAGCGCAGCGACGCAATGAGGGATGAGGACGACGGGGATGATGGCGATGATGATGAGATGGGGGAGGGAGAAGACATGGGAAGCGAAAATGACGAGGATAAGGCGGACGTAAACGACGACGAGGAGGATGAGAACGACGGCGGTGAAGCGGATGACGGGAACGACAACGGCGATGAAGACGAGGAGGACGAAAGTGAGGTTGGCGATGAAGCGGACGACTCGAATGACGCCTCACCTGACGGCGATTCGAACGACAACGATAACGCTTCCTCCGTCGCCCCCAAGAAACGCAAACTCGACGTCGACGTAGTCCAAGCCCTCGAAGGTACGCTTAATCTTTTTTCTCCTTCCCCCTCCTCTCTCCCTCCTGTCTCACTAACATCCTGTCTTGTAGGCTCCGACTCGAAATCTGCATCCTCCGACCCCGTTAACCGCGCGTTTTCATCCCTGAAAGTCTCTGAGAACACATCAAAAGCAATCCAGGAGATGGGATTCGAGACCATGACCGAGGTTCAGGCGAGATCCATACCACCTGCCATGACGGGGAGGGATATTTTGGGGGCCGCCAAGACGGGGAGTGGAAAGGTTTGTTCCTTCATTAGGAGTAGGAGTAGTGGCAGTAGGAGCAATTAGTAGTTCTCGAGCATTTAACCCCCATGCGCATGCGCGTTGGCGCCTACTTATTTCTACCCGCACCCGACTTCCCGCGAAGTGCGTTTGCTAGTTCTGCGCACACACACCCGATGCCCCTACATTTCTTAGTAAATCCCTACCCGACCCTCTACACTACACCACCTAACACACCCTATCTTACAAACCCTCAGACCCCCCCTACCAAACCTGCCCCAGACTCTGCCGCCTTTCATTTACTAACCTCCCTTTCTCCTCAACAGACCCTCGCCTTTCTTATCCCTGCCATCGAGCTCCTCCTCCGCCTCAAATTCAAGCCTCGTAACGGGACGGGCGTCGTCGTCATCTCCCCCACCCGTGAGCTCGCTCTCCAGATCTTTGGCGTAGCGAAGGAGCTGTGCAAGCACCACCACCAGACCTTTGGGATCGTTATGGGCGGGGCCAATCGACGCGCAGAGGCGGAGAAACTCGGCAAGGGGGTCAATTTGTTGATTGCCACGCCGGGGAGGTTGCTGGATCATTTGCAAAATACCAAGGGGTTCGTTTTTAAGAATATGAAGGTGAGCGGGCGCTGGGGACGGTGGAGGGGATGGGGAGCGTTGTGTTGATAGCTGTTTGTAGGTGCTCATTATTGATGAGGCGGATCGGATCCTTGAGGCCGGGTTTGAGGAGGAGATGCATCAGATTGTCAAGATTTTGCCAAAGGGTGAGTTGTTTGTTTTTTGCGATAAGCGCAAGTCGAAGCGAGCGTGTTGGTATTTCTTGCACCAGATCTTGCCTATTTAGTAGTTTTTACGCTGTGTCTCCTTGGCCCCCTCCTACTATATCAACCCGTCCACTTTCACCGCGAAGATCTGCTTTCTCCCGTACATTTTATTACGAGGAAGGGTAGAGCATCTAATAATTAGTGTGCCTCGCAATATAAACGCATCAACGTTTGAGGCGTCTCGCTATGACTCAAGCGCAGACGTTATAGGTAGTTGTTGAACATTTTATGGTAGCTTTTAATCATCCCTTCGCTTACCGCTTGCACTTCTTCGCTGTTCACTTTATAAGTCTTACTCACTCTATCGCTCCCCAGAACGACAAACTATGCTCTTCTCCGCCACGCAAACAACCAAAGTGGAGGATCTCGCCCGCGTATCCCTAAAGAAGGCGCCTCTATACATCAACGTCGATGAGCGCGCGGACGCCGCAACCGTCTCGGGCCTCGAGCAAGGATACGTTGTCTGCCCGTCCGACCAGCGTTTCCTGGTGCTCTTCACTTTCCTCAAAAAAAACATGCGGCGCAAGAAGATCATCGTTTTTTTCTCAAGCTGCAATAGTGTCAAGTATCATGCCGAGTTGTTAAATTACATCGATATACCGGTATTGGATTTGCATGGCCAACAGAAGCAGCAGAAGAGGACGAACACGTTTTTCGAGTTCTGTAATGCCGAATGCGGGATCTTGCTGTGCACGGATGTGGCGGCGAGGGGGTTGGATATACCGGCGGTGGATTGGATTATACAGTTTGATCCGCCGGATGATCCGAGGGTGAGCTTTTCTTAGTCTTCGCTCCCTTAACTTCTTGTCTGCGCTACTCTCTTTTGTCTTCCTTCTCTTGCCTTTTCCACCTTTAATGGTCTTGCCTCCCTCCCTCCCCTCTGCGGGCTCTTCGTTCTTCACCTATCGCTCTTCTCTCCATTCCTCTCTGTTGTACCTTTCAACTCACATATTCCATCTTTGAAATTAGGACTACATCCATCGCGTCGGCCGAACCGCCCGAGGCGCCAACAAGACGGGCCGCGCCCTCCTTTTCCTCCTCCCCTCCGAGCTCGCCTTTCTCCGCTACCTAAAGCAAGCGAAAGTTCCGTTGAACGAGTACCAGTTTCCCCCGAGCAAGATCGCGAACGTCCAGTCCCAGCTCGAGCGCCTCGTCGAGAAGAATTACTACCTTCACAAATCCGCTGGCGACGGGTATCGATCCTACCTGCAGGCGTACGCGAGTCATGGGCTCAAGAAGGTGTTTGATGTCGGCAGCTTGGATTTGCAGAAGGTTGCCAGGGCGTTTGGGTTCACGGTGCCGCCGAAGGTGAACCTGGTTGTGGGTCGGAGGGAGGAGAGGGGGTCGAGGGAGAAGAGGCAGGGTGGGTTTAAGGGGAAGAAGGATGTGTTTACTAAGAATCGGGGCGGGGTTACGGATGGTGGCGGGAGGAAGGGGAGTGATGGGAGGCAGTGGAGTCGGGGTTAACGAGACGGAGTGACGGCTAGCTGTCAGTGGAAAGGACATGTTGTATGAGATCGGCTATTTTATTGCATAGTGTCACCGTAGATTAGTTCACGTTGAGAGAGAGTACAAATTCAATTGCAGTTTTCGCGTTTTTGGTGCTTACCGGCGTTATTTGAAACTGGCGGGTTGTCGAAATGGAATGAGGTCGACTGAACGCGTCTTTTCATCAGAATCGCCAACATGGCACTCCGGAAGCTCCAGAGTGCGTTGTCGTGGGCTCGCTGCTATCCTGAATACTTATGCTTTCAAAGCCGAGATAGATAAGACACTGAAGAAGGTCGCGGAGGGTGTCGAAATCTTTGAGGGCATCTTCGACAAGATTCAGACGGCGGGCAACGCGGCACAGAAGGAGAAGTTCGAGAACGACCTGAAGAAGGAGATCAAGAAGCTGCAGCGATACCGCGACCAGATCAAGACCTGGATATCGAGCAATGACATCAAGGATAAACGGGCGTTGTTGGAGAACCGGAAGCTGATTGAGACTGTGTGTGTTTTATATCTTCGCGCGGATGGTTATGCTTACGTTAGTAATTAGCAAATGGAGAGGTTCAAAGCGTGCGAGAAGGAGCTGAAGACGAAGGCGTTCTCGAAGGAGGGCCTGCTACAGCCTAGCAAAATCGACCCGGCCGAACGTCACAAGGCCGAGCTGTCAGAGTGGGTTTCCGACACAAAGGACAAGCTCTCGACCCAGATCGACGCGCTCGAGGCCGAGGCCGAACAGATGCAATCCGCCGCGAAGAAGGGCCGAGGAAAGGACAACTCCAAAGCCGACCGGCTGGCGGCCATCGAGAAGCAGGTCGAGCGACACAACCACCACATAAGCCGGCTGGAGGTCATTCAAAGGATGCTGGACAATGGCAACATCACGGTTGACGCCGTTAATGAGATCAAGGACAATGTGAACTACTATGTGGACTCGAACCAGGACCCGGAGTTCGATGAGGATGAGGGGATCTACGATGATTTGAATCTGGATGATGCTGAGTTCATGGGTCTGCCGGGGGATGAGGAGAAGGATTCGAATGCTTCCGATGGTACGGGTTATACCGTCCAAGGTACGAATCTAATTCGTATTGCAGATGATGATTTGGATTCGGAATTGAGAATGAGCGAAACAACGCGAAAGTCGAAGGAACCGGACGAGACGCCAGCGACTTCGCCATCAAAGTTCACGGCGAAAGCGACGCCGACCCCTTCAAAATCTAAGGACGACCGTAATATCTTCGCGTCGTTCGATCTTAGACTTCACTCCTAATCCCCTTTTCCTTTTTAGCCGTAAAAACACCTGTGAAATCCACCGTCCCCGCACCTTCCCGAACGTCCTCCGTCCCAACACCCGCTCGCATCACCCCGGATC
>JADGJL010000023.1:0-77494 GCA_027600665.1 Irineochytrium annulatum | reverse complement strand
CTTACATGCTGAACTCTCCGCGCGGTCATAGTGAACTGGGTCATTGTGCCGTTCTGCTCGGGCTTCTTCTTCCGCGGTCTTAACATCGTCTTCGGGAAGCGGAAAACGCGACCGTGATCAAGTTGGATTGTATACAACTGACTGTTGGAGAAGGGCTGGCCTAACTTCGGCTGTTGCATGTGCCGACGGGCTGTACTGCTGTCGGCTCGCCACGGAGAGACTTCGCTCTGTGGCAGATTTTGCCGGCGTTGATTTGCCGACTTGTGGGGCTGACGTGCGTCACTCACGACGTCGTCGCAGTATGCATATCAATACATTGAATATGACGATTTAACATTAATCGTATATTTGTTCATTTGCTTGAGCAGCTTATGAGCATGCCGCTAGCAGCTTGTTGAAAGAGAAACGCGCTAGTATTTTTCAAAGAAAAAAATGTTCACACTTCATATACCATTCACGTTGCTGCCAGCTAAGGTGCCGGTGATGCTTAACTTCTGCGCACAGAACGCGAGAAGCGCAAACGACGAAATGCTGCGTATTGTTCAACGTCTACTATTTACAGATCTCTTTGTAGGTCAACAGCAAAACATACGAGGAGCGGCAGCGTTTGCAGTAAGCAATGTCCTACGTGCACACAGCACACACCGATCTGCACACACGCGTCAGCGAAGGTGGCGCAATGACCGATGCACTGGCAGGCCCCCAGGCAGCCATCGCAGCAATCGTCAGGACAAACAATGAAGGCGGCACAGCAGCCGTCCGACGAGCCCCCGGGCGGTAAGGACGTCCCTCGACCCGCGTAATTGCGCCGGCCCTCACCGTGTGCGGCCGCGGGATCAGCGCTCGCGGCCGTGCCGCCGGGGAGGTGTTTGGCGATGTCGAACGAGTCAATTAGCTTCGGTGCGGCTTGCACGACGGCAGAAGGATCGGTGGCGGATATCGGGATGGCTACTTGCATCTGAGGTTGCGCTGCAGGCTCTGTTGACGCGTGTTTAGTGCATTTTAACAGATGAAGTTGAACAAGCAATGAGGCCTCACCGTATGGCGGCAGAGTATCGATCGAGGCGCTGTTGAGGGTCGGCAACAGGAACGCGTCGGCGGTGGTGATGGCGTCAGGGTTCACGTCAGAATGTATCAAGGCGGTGGGAAAAGGCGCGGGCAGCGACGCAGTCGCCGGCGGGGCCAACGTCGCTATCGGCGCTGGTACCATGGTCGTCGATGTGGATTGAGGAACATCGCGGTTGGTGAGTGGGTCTCTTATTGCACCATCGCCTAAACTTTCACTTCCACCTCACAAACCTAAAATATACATGAAGTTCTGCCCCTAGGGCTGTGCGCAATGACTTGACTCATGATCTTCATGTCTTTCAACTGGTAGCGGTTACAGAAATCTATCATCCCACGCCGCCATTTGAGACTCTTCAGGCTCTGTCGCGTCCGCTCATTCTTACCAAGAGCAGGCAAAACGTTTTTCCTTCTTTCACTTTATCCTCTTTGCCCCGGCGATGTGTCATATAATGCACGTTCCCTCACTTGTCCTCAAACCAACTAAGTATAATTAACTTTGCAGCACCGAATCCGCGCAATATCCAGGCTGGGAACCGATATTTGGGCCGTGGTGAAGCCAGAACTATTGCGCCCACCACCAGCCATGCCGGGCGCCTTTGACATCTCGTAGACCAGGTGTACAGAATGCGTTGTACCCAGTACCCAGTATGGTTACTCACCGGCCCCCCTCTATATGACAAGCCCCTTGTGTTGGCTTGTGAGGGTCAAATTTTGCAGGATGCCATTTCCGTCCGTTGAGCACGCATTAGCAAGCCTCTACGACCCGGCATCGACCTCGGCCGCGAAAAGGTCTGCGGATTTATGGCTGCAAGATTTCAGTCAGTCTGATGAGGCCTGGGAGGCCGCCCGGAGGATGCTGGCGTCCGAGGTACAGCCGAAATCAGACTGTCAGCGCGTCTCACTGGCTGTCCGCTTGCATGCTTGAAGGCTCCGAACGTCAGGTTCTTTGGAGCACACACAATGAAGATGAAGATAACGCGGGACTGGTAGGTGCCGTGACGCGCTGGCGATAACTCACCGTGGACGACAGGAAAACTTTGCCGTCAGAATTCGTCGCGATGCTTAGAGATGAGCTGATGATGCGACTCATTGAGTCAGCGAGTGGCCCACAGTTTATCATGACCAAAATCAGTACCGCGGTGGGCATGAATATTTCGTCTGTATTACTGAACATCTCGTTTGGGTGTGATCAGCTTGCAGCGTATGCTTTCAAAACTGTTCCAGAGACATGGCAGCGTCCCATTTTCTCGACCTGCTCCTTGATGCAAGAAAGGGTTATGTCCACCCCCGACCCTGTGCTACGCGTAAAGATTCAGCTGGCGCTTTTGGACTTCCTCACTGTGTTGCCCGAGGAGATAGCCGTTGGCGTCGGAGTCTTCCCACCGGGACCAAAAAAGGCAAACTTCATGGGGGAAATCGGGCAGGACCTTGGTGTCGCCATGGATTGCATCCTAGCCGTTCTCTCAATACCAGTCCCGGCTGACCCTGTTGAGAGCGATGCCATATGCACGTTAAAGCGAAAGGCGTTACGATGCATTTTGGGTTGGGTGCAACTGCATGATGGGATTCCTTTAGAGTAAGGGCTATTGCGCACTTTCTCACCTTATGCGACTATTCAAATTAGTCGCTTGGGCCCGCTCATGAATGCCGTTATACCGCATTTGCGAATCCCTTCAACCTTTGAGGGTGCCTGCAAGGCGTTGGTGGAAATGTTGATGCTTCCGTCTTTGCGCAAGTACGAAGAGACCATCTGCGCGACGCTCTTGCCGATTCTTACTTGTGGGTGGGTGAGAGATGAGTTTGCGAAGGGAATGGAAGGTGCGCCCCTTAATTTGGCCTTTGCGTGGCTTCAATGCTAAGTTTTATCTGCTAGAACAAGATACTATCGTTATGCAGTCGCTAAGTGATCTTGTAGTCACCTTGGGGAAGGTCTTTCAGCGATATATGGTTAAGAATATCCACCGCACCGACGTCCTGCAACTTTTGGAGATGATCTTGGCGTGCACGGATTTCCCGGGCTATTTCCACGTCGAGGAGGAAATATCGTATGTGTTCACGCACATCCCAAAATGTACTTATTTTCAGCCAAACCACTTTCGAATTTTGGTACGAGTTGCAGGAAACACTTACCGAGAACCTGGTCGTGGATCGTCCAGCACTGCAGCCCGCGGCATCTCTGGGAGCGACCGGAACCTCACCTTCCGTGATCATATTCTCGCATGGTAATCTTATCGCTGCGGGACACGAGGATGGACTGATGACCGGTAACGACGAGGAACTAGCAAGAAGAGTGTGGGACGTGGCGACCAAGCTGTTCGGGCGACTGTCAATAGTCTTACGGGAGAAAGTTCGGCGACCTCCGGCGGCGACGTGGCAATCATGGAATGAAGGTTAGGCAAGTTGTTAACCCTTTATAGGTTACCGTATTCACATTGCTGCCTCCAGACATTCGAAGGAATTTTCACGGCTATCGCGGGGAGGCTGCAGACCTTTTCCTCTCGTGCCTTCGGATCATCGGGGATCCGATATTTGATTACTTCGTTAGCCTGGCAGTGAAACAGGTCAACGACCTCTTCATCAACGTGGAGGCGGTGGGAGGAGCGGAGGAGCTGGAGGCAACGTTGTACTTGCTCAGAATCACCGGGGAGGAGTTATACCTGAAGAAAGCTCCGCATCTCGAGGTACTTTTCGGGGAAATGGTGCTTGGGAGGATTGCTCTTTTGGGTCCAAGCTGCTCTATTGTTCGTTCGGTAATGTGCAAAATCATAGGTATGTCATCCAATGCGATTCAACGTTGTTGATTCCCACCGTTGCAGGGTACGACCGATATCCGAAGTGGCTGAATAAGAATGTCGCTTATCTGCTTCCCGCCGTCACTTTCCTAATTAACTCCATCGAGGATCCGCGAGTATCGCACGCCGCCATAAGTGCTTTAGACGAGGTGTCAGAAAGCACTCGACCGAAGCTGTCGGCGGTTGCGGCGGACATGGTCGCGGTGTGTGGCAAGTACCAAACCCGTTTAGAGGTTCGTCCTTCTGCTAGCTTTAGTTGCACGTTGGCTAACTTATCACGGACAGGCTCAAGAACGGGCGGTTCTCTTTCGCGCTGTTTGCAAAAACCTGGAACCCCTCCCGCAGCGTTCTCAGCTTCCTTTACTAAGCATGCTCACGTCAACGATTGTGGAGGAGGCCCGCAGAGCGATAGGGGTCCTGCAGGGCTTATCGGGCGCCTTCGCGGCAAATGTGTCGGCGATTAGTGAACCTGAGGCGGTTGCGACGGTGGCACGGGAGAAGATCGTGATGCTTGAAGTGATCAGGCTTTTAAAAGCCGTCTGTGACGGGGTGAGCGCTCCCGAGTCGGGCGGGTTCGTCGATGAGGACGACGAAGATGATGAGCGGGACGAACGGATGGGCTCTGCAGGCTCATTTTCGGATCCTCCTTCGATTGGCGACGGCAGTGCTGGTCAGTCGTTGGATGTGGAGACCGCAAAGGGCTGCAAAGCTTTTTGCCGCGAAATATGGGAACTTATTGCTTCTACGGCATTTGCTTTCTGTCAAGACGAGGAAGTCCTTGAGGTAAATCACATCCTACTTCTTTAAATTCAACCTTATGGATGCTTCCAGGTGATCTCCACTTTTGTAAGAGCGACACTTGCGGGTAGGCCGACCCCAACATTCGCCCTCGACACGTCGGACCTCATCCCGTTGCTGTTGCGGACTCTGACGCTCTGCGGAGGGTCGAAGTATATTATCGACTCCATTGCAATGGTCATAAACACGATCCCGGACCCTGCCGCGGAATCGGGATTGATACGGGAGGACGGTTCGACGGACGTAAGGGATTTAGTGCGAAATGTGCTTCAGGAAGTCATGGCGGTGACATCCGTCTCGATCGGTACTCAGCAAAGCATGCAGGACAGGCCTGACGTCGTTACGTCGTACTTCTCGCTTCTATCAAAGGTGTGCTCGCGCAAGCCTATTTTATATTTACCGCGGATGTAGGCAGTCCTTCGATATCCTTGGGCGCTCTTTACGCTTCCTGAGGAGTACCTTTCTAAGGTGTTCTCCCAAGTTTTCATGGGTCTCCGCCTGCAAGACCGGATGTCGTACTTATCCGTCATGCAATTCTTGAACGAGATGTCGTCCTACAATCCCTCCGGGAGGGCTACGACGAGGCGGCGGGATCCGGCGGCAAGGACGGACGCTGAGATGTCCAAGAAGTTCGCTGTTGATATTTTGCGGAGAATTAGCCCTACCGTTATTAAATATGTCCTTGATGTAAGGCTGCTACGTTCGCTGAACCGATGTTTAGTTTGCGTTAGGGCATAGGTGGTGCCCATACGTCGACAGCAATGCTCCCAGACCAGGCGGATGTGCTCTATCGCTTAATTAAGGCGTTCCCTAGTGAGAGCAGAGCTTGGTTTACTGTTGCTCTCGCAGAGGATGGGTTTCCGACCGTATATTGCCAGCCTGCAGATAAGGAGGCATTTATTAAAGGGATGATGGTGTAAGCTGTCTTCCATTGGGAGTACCATGCTGACAATATTACAGGAACGGACTGAAAGCTTTTAAGCAAGTAGTGAATGATTTTGCAATGAAATGCAGAAACTTGGCCGACACCTCATGTAGGCGTAGCTTTCCGTTTCGTAATCCTTATTTGATTCAAGACGGACAGGCGGTAAGCTCTGGAAGATATGTGTAAGATATGCCACCAGCTCGTTTCCGTTCCTTGCTGTTTATTTCATATTTATTTACTCCGATGCAAATAACAATAAAGATACAATAGTAAAGAAATGCTATACAGTTATACGTCACCGCCCATGAGAACCCCGCCCCATCGCGAGGTTAATCTTTACTTTGTTTTGGCCATTTCCATTCGTGAACCCCAGTGAATTGAGCCCCGAATAATGCGGAGCAATTACCGGAGAATCCTTGTGCATTGGCGGAGTCGATGTTTCCCTGATACGAATGAACGAAGTAAAAAAGAGCATCAAAAGGCGAAACATAACTTTACCGATTCTCAGGCTCCCCTGAACCATCGGACGCGGCTGCCGTTTCCATTGCCGCAGGAGTGTCGTTCTCCACAGATGTGGTTTCCACTTTGACAGCCGGCTCCTCCGTGTGCGCGCCTATAGTGTCAGCAACTATTCCGATCTCACCCTTGTCGCTGGCAACGTCAGTTTCGTTAACTTTCGCGCGCTTTGCAATTCGCTCGCTCCCGGCGGAAGTCTAAGGCGTAAGCTTAAGTAGATGACAAACGTAAAGTAAACATAAACGAGCGTATAATAAAAGAAGCGAAAGAGAGTTAAAAAGATGAGGAAAACTTTATACCCGCAAAGATTTCGGTCGCTTTTTCAGCGGCCGTTGCTGGTCCCGATCACTAACAAGCTCCGGCGGCAACGACGAGCTTCCGATATAGTAAGTGCACATAATTCTCATGTGGAGCACACCTCTTTATGTACTGCACGACGATTCCCATCGTAGACTGGTCGTATTGCTCCCACATCTTGACAACCTTAACGAACTCTTGGGTTGGCCAGGTGATGTCTAACTTCCGCGGGGCGTTGGAGCTTGCATCCTTTGGTGCGATCTGTAGGCCGATATAGAACGTCGAGGTGTACACAACTTTCAAAACGTCCCCATTCGCTTCGCTTGCCTCCGTTCCATTCGCGCCGTTGGCGGATACAGTTGCGCCATCCTTCGAGTACTTCCCATGAGCTGCATCAATCCCCTCCTGCTCGGTCCTGCATTCGCACTTCCTTTCAAAGCTCTTGATGTAAGGGTGCGCGACTTGTAGCTGCTCCACGTTCTCAAGCTTCATTACAAGTTGTCGCAATCTCGACTCGACAAGCCCGGACCTTTGGTAATAAGTTTATTGCAATAACCAGATATTAATTAAACCAGAGTAAGTGCCGTTCCGGAGAGTCTGTTGACGCGATGATCTGCAGGTAATACTTGTAGCGATGAAAAAAGTCGTCCTTCTCAAATAACTCCTCCCACTTAGCCGTCCCCATGATGATTTTCTCCGTAATTTCTAAACCTCTCCGAAACTCCTCCGTAGTCACAAACTGAGTGGAAGCAGTCACGTTATGGGTCGAGCACATCGACGGGTATGCCGGGGTAATGACAGGCATTCGATGAGCCTTATCCTGAGCATATATCCGAGGATTCCACACGCGCACTTGCAGAGGCCCGTCCTCGATTTGCTTTAGCAGAACAGGGTGAGGCCAATTCCTAAGCGAAACGTTACCGTGTGCGACTACAGCATTGCAGACACGCCAAACAAACTCACCACTTCAACATGATATGGAAAAACTTGTTTACAATAACACCGGCCACTGCGGTAGGATAGAGCTGGCAAACTCTTGCAACCGCGATAGCCCATGTCACACCGCCAAAAAATCCCATCACGTTTGAGTAGATCGCCCGTTGTTTTGCCCACAGCTTTATGCAACGAAGGGCTGTCCGGAATGAGTCGACGTTAGGCACAAGTCGCAAGATTTCGTCGGTAACGCGAGATCCGTTCAAACTGCGAACACATCTCTCGTCTAGATTCTTGAGTAAGTTGTCATCGGAAAGCTCCAGGTCGTCTGGAATAGACGGCAGCGATAACCGTGCGCAAACCAAATCAATCTTTCTTTTAGTTAACGCTATAGGTGAATATAACAATCAAACCTGAATGCCAGAGAACTCGAACTTTAAGATGGGCACAAAGGCGTCCGTTACGCACTAAGTAGTCGCTGAGCTTTAAGGACAACAGAAGCGTTGGCAACTCACCGCCACGTCGCCAACTTCCGGCCTCTGCTTCAAGATATCGTACATCTCCGAGAAGAAGTCATCCCTCTGAACATGTTTTGGAGCAACGCACAGCGTGTCAATATCGCTCCCTAACCCGTTTATTAAACAAACAATAGTGGAACAAGGACAGGCACCTCTTCCGTGCACCCCGAGACGATAAGACCCAAACGTAAAGATTTTCCCACCACTTTCCGCCGCAACGGACTCTGGCAAGTTCCGTTTCAAACTAATCTTCTTTACGAAGTCCTTAAAGATGCTGTCCAATTTCCCAAGGACTACTTCCCTGCGAGAAGCATTAAATAAATGCTTGAGTGCAAACGAGAAATCCTCACCGCTTCTGCGCCTCCTCCTCGGTCTCGTACTGATTCCATTTTTGCAATGTGGCTACAAGCTGTTCTGTCACTGTATATTCGAACTCTGTTGGCGGGTTGGTTGCTATCGGCGGGGTGAAGAACGACTTCATTTCTGCTGTCGCGCGAGGGCCCAGATGAGAGCGCGGAGCAGGTTGCTAGCGTGCGGATGCGGGCTCGGCCGTTTTGTCGAGATGGAGCGACGGGGTGGCGAGGACAAGGAATGAATGAACCCTTTTCAAAAGTCTTGACTGTCGATGATGCCAGGTGATCGGCAACCATACCAGTTATATCCTCACCAAGTCGCTGGGCACCAGCAATCGCTATATCGCGTGTCCGAATCCGCTGTGCTCAAGGAAACGTCGGCAGTCGAGGTTGCGTTCTACAACGCGGCCGTTCATACTCCGCTGCTGCCTTTCATTCCGCGGCGCCTGCCAGAAGTTGATGTCCAAAGGGATAAGGCCAGGAAAACCCACCGCATTTGCATGGAGGATCTGCTGAGGGGATTCATGTATCCGTGTGTGATTGACGTGAAGATTGGATCCCGGCTTTATGGAGATGACGCTGATGAAGCTAAGAAGGCCCGGATGGAGCATCAGTCTCGCACGACGACATCTGGATCCAATGCAATTCGCATATGCGGCATGAAGGTATTAGGAGCTCGCGCTATGCTGATTTATATAACCGCGCCAGATTTATCGCCCAAAGACATCGGATTATGAAGTGTTGGACCGGTTGTACGGAAGATCTTTGGACTCGGCAACATTAATTGAAGGATTTCGAGTTTTTTGTTCATTGCCGTTGGATAGACCGACGGCGGGAGAGCTAGAGTCCTGTGTTCCATCAACATCTCGCAAGGCTATCCCCAGAGGAGTCGTGAAGTGTATTTTGGAGAAGCTTGACGAGCTGGTGAAGGCTGTCGAAACCTCACACTGTCGACTTTATTCCTGCTCCGTTTTGGTCGCATACGATGGCAGCAAAGTCATGTTTGACGAAGAAGGCGAGGGTACAACGGACTCTGGCGAGACACCGCAGAAGAAACGACCAAAGATGCGCAATAACGTGGACGTGTTTCTTGACGGGTCGGCCGCGTCGGCATCTAAAGAGGTGATTGGGATGAAGTTGAGCTCAGATACGGGGGGAGATGCTGACGGCGCTGCTGTTTCGTCGCTAATGGCGTCAAATAACACGAAGTCGATCAGAAGGGTGAATTTATCCGACTCAAGCGGGGAACAAAATTACAATGTAGACGTTCACCGGGATTCTGTCGAGGTCCCCAATTTGCAGGACAATAACGGTGACACTGCCTTGGAGTTGGTATTGAAGTCGGACCGCGATTCAGGATTCGAGTCCCAAGATTTCGCACAAACATTTGTTGGAGGTGACAATAAGCGAAAGGGGGGGTGGCTCCACGACCCAGACGACTCAGTCGGTGTTCGGAAGCGGCGAAGGACTAAAGATAGCGACGTGGTAGTTGAGCGGTCGAAATCGGTGATGCCTGCGGTTCCAAATGAAGGGAATGGGACATCGGGAAAGTCTTCGGATAGTGAAGACTATAATCGCTCCGGCTGTTTTCGCGACTTTGTTATTGTGAGATTGATCGACTTTGCGCATTCCCACTTCGCTGACAACATCGGGCCAGACCTAAATGCATTAAATGGCCTTGCAAACCTTAGAAATATCTTCGCCAAACTATTGAGTGAGGAACCATTTACATATAAAAATGTCCCTGGCAGCGACTTATAGTTCAAAACGGACTCTTCCTTTCCTTCCATCACTTCACAGTCAAAAAAAGAGGCCTCAAAAAGGCTTGAATTGAAGGCTTGTCCATTACGGCATGGATGACAACGTATCACCAAAGCCTAAACGCGGACGAGGAAGCCGAGGAGCCAGAGCCGGCAGAGCCAGGGGCGAGGGAGCACCGACAACAGGTCGTGGTGGCCGGGGAAAGCGTGGGGGAAGCACGGATGTGCGCCCTGAAATGCCCGCACGCGGCCGTGGAATGCCCAGCGAGCGAGTCCGGCCCACGAGGGCAAGAGGCCGAGGTGGAGGGAGAGGCATGCGAGGGGGAACGGGACCTACTCACATCGTCTCGGGATCCACTCTCGTCATGATCCCCGAATCCTTCGCCCAGCCCGCCGCGCCGCCCGTCCTGCCGCCTCCCCCGGTTCAAGCCCCACCGCCAGAGCCGGCCGCGACGGAGGAGGATGAAGATGAGAAGAGCGAGGAAGAGGCTGACGAGGAGGAGGAGAACGACTTTGTGTTGAAGCCGCGGAGTGAGGAGGAACGGGAGGCCATGAAGTAATGCGCTGTCAGACCTGATTGCGTGCGCTAACTTTGAAGGGCTCTTATCGATTCTCTTTCCGAGGAGCAACTACATCGATTTGAAGCCTTTCGGAGGTCGAAGCTGCCGAAACCAGTCGTTAAGAAGGTGCGGCTACATACACATACTAGAGTTAAGCAATACCAGATGCTGCAGGCGATTATGGGACCAACCGTGGCTGCCTCAGGTATGTGCATTTTGTACTCATGAGATATAATTCTCGTCGGCTATATTTTTTATTAATTATTTCTGGTGCAGTCGTCATCGTTGCTGCTGGCTGTGGCAAGCTCTTTATCGGCGACATGGTGGGGAAGGCGTTGGAAGTCATGGGGGAGTGGGGTGATACCGGAGCCATCCGTCCGGAACATCTTCGGGAGGCACATTTCAGAATTCAAAAAGAACAGGCCGTGATGGCACCCCTTCGTTAGGGCGGAGCGTATGGTTACACAGCATTTGCTTGCATCATTCAAATACGTATCCGATAACATTGCTGGCATTGTTAGCATTGCTGGCTTCATTGCGTCAGTCCCAAATACCACCACCCTTCGGTGCGGTCCAGCTCGAATCTACTTCCGTATACGACCGGGGAGCACCGGCTCTGGCCCTCTCCCTTGCAATAGCCTTGGCCCTATCCGCCTTCGCCAGCGCTTCCAACTTCTCTCTCTCCTGTTGCCGTCTGTGGTTCCGGATTCTTTCCGCTTGAAGCTCATCATTGGCCTGCTTTTCAGCCTTCAACCTATCGGCTTTCCGCTGATTCTCGCGCTGTTTCCTTGTGACCTCCTCACTCCCTGCAGATGTCTCATGCAAAGAAGCTTTCGCAGCTGAAGAAGACCCGATAATTCTCAAAACCCCGGCCCGCTCTAATTTCTTTTTAGGCCAATGAACGCTGGCCATAGTGGTTATACCTTTCTTTTCCGTCTTTGTCCTGGTCCAACCTTCCTCTTCCTCAAGCTCCGCATGTTTGACGGGCTGAACGACTTTCACGACACGTGCTGCAGGGCTTCCGAGGTCATCGTCTCCCAGCATGCCCGTGATTGGATCGGGAACAGCGGTCTTACGTTCAGGAGCGGCCAGTTGCTCTTTCGCCAAAACTGCAACATTCTCACGACTTTTGTCCTTCGGTTGCACAGCATCCTCCGGAACGTTATTCTTCGACTTTACAGCGTCATGTCGGTCTTGGTTCTTTCGCGACTTAAAACGTTTGGTTTCTTCGGATGCCGTTGGTACTTTGAGAACAGCTGCTGATTGCTCGACGATCTGTAGGCTGGGCGGCTCCCCAGAAGCTCCCGGTGCCTTTGCCTCCACAGCAGTCGCTGGCTTGTCTGAAGCGCGGTCCTTGGGAATCTTCTTCTTCTTCTTCGACTTCGCGTTCGATTTTGCTCCAGCCGCGACGGTAGCATTTGGCGCGGCCCGCATGTAGTTGATCGTTGCCACAAGTACCAACGTGAGTACCGCGGATGCAGCCGCTACAGAGGCAACCGCGTAGGCGTCCATTTCAATGAGATCCAAAGTGCGAGCTGCCTGCTTTTGTGGCTGCAGTGGCTTGACTAGTGTAACAAGTGGGCTGGAGTTTCAACCAACAGTCCGCCCGTTCCTGATTTGCATGCTGCCCGGCCCACATGTCGCCTGACGAAGCTGCCGTGCTATGGGAGTCGGCAATGGGGGCGTCCGATGACGGGGACAAGGCCCTTGCCCTGACGTTGTTCAAGGTACTCGGTTGCTGAGTTGAAGGAGTGCTAACACACATCCTAGTCGATCGACAGCCATTCTTTTGGCCTTCAATTGAACGTAGCTCTCTGTTGCTTTAGGATGGAAGACAATGCGCAGACGATTGCTGTTCTTTCGCATGCCCTCTCGAGCCTGAAGGGGGGTTCACCAAAGGCTGACCGTTCGTTGATCGTCCTGGGCAAGTGGATCCGCGGGATTGCGCATGCCAACTGGGGAGAAGAAACCTTAGCTCTGGAGGACTTCCGCGCTGCAAAAGAGGTGGATCGATTGGCTGTTGCCTTCACACTTCTAACTGGTGTGCAGCTGATGGAACCTCGGGAATTCTTGGAGTACAGCGATCTCGGATTTGATTACACGCTGTATCAGTACGAGATCCGCTTTAACTGGGCACTTTGTCTTTGGAGGATGGGCTTGATCGACGACTCGGCACAAGAACTTGCGGACGCTAGGCCGTTTGCTGTCACCGATGCCCATGTTGAAGCTTTCGAAGAGGTCATGCAGTCTGGCTTTGACCCGCCTGGCCTCTTTTCAATCCCAGATGGGCCCCTCTTCCCCGTCGACGAGGTTTTGGCGGACACGTCGACTAATACACCGCCGACACCGCCGGATTCACCACCCATGAACGGGCCCGCACACTTTAGAGAGGAGACATCTGTCGATACGCCGGGAGCGGGCCTTCCGTCATCGCTAAAGCCATCAAGAAAGCCTACCGACCCGCCAAAATTGCTTGCCGATATACAGTTGAAATCGGTTAACTTAGACGAAGTGGATAATTACAGCTACCACTTCAGACCGCGCGACAGCAACGTTCCGCCAGTTCCGACGATTCCTGCTCATCTATTGGCGAAATCGAAGAAGGAAGTCCCTGGGAATGCCAGCCCTAGCTTGCTGCATCTCGACCCTCTGTCAAGTTCTGCGGCCGAAGGCGCCGCACGCACGAAGTCTCAAGAAGAGATTGAGAAGGAACTTGCAGAAGCGCTTGCGGCCGCGGAAGCGTACCGAGATTCCTGGTGTTACGATGTGGATGATGAACGGAGTGTTCGCGCAGGCTCGACGCTATTCAACCTGGCTGCGATAGCTTTGGGAGCGACTTCGGGGACGGATCGAAGCGAAACGGCAATTCTTGCGCGGCGGTCTAAAACCCACTCGACAATTATGTGGAAAAATACGTTGGCTTCTATGGCAAATTCGCTTCCACCGAACGAGGCTGGCCTTCTCATTGCCGGCGATGCGTCTACTACCGTCAAAGCAGTACCGACGGAAGATGCTACCCCATCCGCTTCCCGGATAGCCGTTGACAACTTGATCCCCGATACATCTGGCGGAAGCTTACCTGGCGGTCGCCATCGCCCGATACCACCGCTTCCCCCGAACCTTCGTCCACCGCTCAATAGTTTGCAGCCGACCGAAGATACAGCGCCCGCCACACCTGTACCACAGGCATCATTATCTCCCGACGGCCCCAAGCCGGCGAAGGCCGAAGAGCTACTGTCGCAGGTCGCTTCTGGTGGCCGCAATCGTGCAATGACGATGGATGCAACTGGACAGCTCGCCGAGCCTGCCTTGGTCACAACTCCCATGTCACCCCTATCCCGGCCTCGTGCTACGACATTGGAGTCGGGGCTACGGAGGCCTGAGGGACTGTCGCCGGCGGAACAGTCACCAACAGATCTTCTTCACGCACGTATCGTAGGTTCTAAAGGCCCTAAGAGTCCGGTGGCTGGGGTGCTTTCTGGAATCACCACCCGCAGTAAGTCAACTGCTCCTTACCTCCGATTGTTGGGTGTTTTAATTCGGTGTAAATAGAATCATCCCTTGGGGGCGCTTTACCGCCGCCTCATCCGAAGTGGATAGCGGCTGTCGGCGGACCGTCTAGCGTGCCCTCTACGAGAAGCCCGAACACTCAGCGATCCTTCTTCAGTTCTCCTCTTTCATCCGATGGCTTATCGGCAAATCAGCAAAACCAATGGCAACAACCACCCCTGCCTTACCCCGCCTCGTTAAAAAGTCCTGCAGAAGGCCCCTTTTCTCCAGGGATGTTTTCAATATCGGAAGGCCAACCCCATACCTTTTCCTCAAAATTCTCTCCCCCTATTGCGAAGACGCCGTCCACGGGGAGCGGGGGCCAATACTCTCCGATATCTCTTCGCTTAACTCCATCGCAACCCTCGCATCCTAACCTGCCAACCCCTAAGTCCCCAATGAATCCCACGGGGTTTATGATATCTGGGTCACCCGCACCACGAACGCCGCCGCCTCCTTCTGGAGCGAAACCAATCTTGTCGTCGCCAGTGAAGGCAGCTGTCGCTTTGGAAAGCAGGGAAACAGTGTCGAATCTTTTGACTATACTGGACAGCCTTGGCGAGAAGCAAGATCAGTTCTTGGCTTATGCTGATTACCTCGTGGCACTGGAGGAGGTGTTGGAGAAAGACGTCAAGGTTTGAATATTTACCTGATCTCACCGTGTTAACTCCATTTTAGGTGTCAAAGCATCAGTCCTTCTATACGGTGTGCTCGGATACCGACGACGAAGACGAAGATGACGCGGATGCAACCCTCGTGTTGTCGCCGAGCAGTCAGAAGCCATCGAGTGACTCCCTTCCGAGAAAGGACTCCCTCGCTCGAGTGGTTAACGACCCGAGAGGCTTCCGATACCTTTCGTACTCTGGATCAGATGCAACCGATCTGCCATCCGTGACAGACGAGGGGGAAGAGCGAGACGATATTCTTACGTCTTTTTTCGAGGCTATGGGGTCGACGGGCGGCGCCGCCGGAACACTGAGGACCGATAAGCCTGAAGACTTGGAGATGGAAGGCGATGCCGAGTCCTTGATCAGTGCCAGTGATGTGCGAGCGACAGCGTACACAGCTCGGTCTATCGACTCTTTTTACGAAGAGAAGATTGCGGCGCGATTCAGCTTGGCGTCGTTTAGTGATGCGGGCAGTTTAAATAGCGGGATGATTTGGGCAGCTGCGTCGCCAGGCGCTTCGTCGCCCGCTGGTGTAGGCACGGGTGCACCCGATATTCAACTGGCGCGGATAGACAGCAGCGCTCCGCTCGCTGCTCCGGGGTCGAAAGCGGGAGAATCCAAGTATGTTTCACTAGTAACTTATAGTGGTATTTCTGACTTCTTGACAGCGTCTCGATGATTCCAAGGAGGCTCCTTGATTTTATATCCACCCGATCTGTGCCATCACCAGCCGATGGAGAATCTGAAAGTAGCGAAAAGCCTCCTACCGCCACTGCTAACCGTGTCGGAAACCCCCTGCAGTCCCTTTCTTTGCCCGAGATCGAAACATTTCTTCACGTCCGCCTGGACAGCTCTTCCACATACCACCTTCGGTGGTGCGTGCTACGAGATCGAACTTTGTACGTTATTCGCTCGCCGAAGGATCTGCGCTTGGTTGCGATGGTTCCTGTGAATACGTTCACGATCATAGAGCCAGACCCTGAGGCGATTCGATTTCCAAACCACCGGTACGGCTTCACCATCAAGTCCCCGGATGCTCCTGGCGACGGTGGTGAAATAAATGGAGGCGGTCGTGGACACGTTCGTACGGCCTCCGAGGCAATTCCGGTGGTTCACTTAGCATCTGAACATCAACTCGTAATGATGAATTGGATAAAGAATTTGGCATCCGCGGTGAAAGGGGACGCTCGTGTGGTCACACGGACGCTGATACCCCTCGTAAGGAATGGATAAGAAATAGCTCCTCCCATCTTTTCTATGTAGTTAGGATGGCACCCTCCTTGATTATTTAAATTATACATATGAGTAACTACGTAACGATTCTTTGATTTTCTTCATTCATAAACGTGATTGTTTTCATATGCAGCGATGACTTTATTGTATGTAAACAATAACTTCTTTGACGTATCAAGCGAATGCCCCCGATAAAATAGACGCCTGCTCCTTCTTGTAGACCGAGCTGATACCCGTCGCCGGGACGGGCAAAGGACTTCTACCCACATACTTCAGCGTCGCTCCATTTGGCAGAATCTGGCTGATGCGGGGGGCAACAAAAGTGTAGCAGCCCTGATTTTGCGGCTCCTCTTGCACCCATACGAATTCTAGAAGGGGGTGACTTAGGGAACTGTCGGACAAATACAACTGAGATCCTAACCTTTGGCGCTAGTGAACTTGCTGACGTAGGACTTGATGTCTTCCCACGGGAATGGGGCGATCTCCTCAAGACGCATAATCGCCACCTTGTGCTCCAATCCCTTGGCGACGCGCTCCTTCTCAAGATCGTAAAAAAGCTTTCCAGACATAAATATGACGCGCTCGACCGACGCGGGATCCGCGTGGTCCGACGCGAGGACGGGCTTAAAGGCGGTACCTGGAGCCATGTCCTCTAGATTCGAGACGGCTTGCGGGTGGCGAAGGAGGGTTTTGGGCCCGACAACGATCAGAGGCTTCCTATACTTTCGCAGCATCTGGCGCCTCAAAAGATGGAAGAATTGGGCCGGCGTTGTCGGGTTGACGACATGCATGTTCGGGTTCTGAGGCATGGGGTCGGCGGCGTCGAAGGTCGTATCGCAGAGCTGGAGGCAGTGCGAAGTAAAAAAGAAGCCGTTCTTCTCAAGGCCCACAAACCTGGAGGAATCGTTCAACCCTGCAACTGCTATGTTCCGGCCCGGCGCCATCGTAACCATGCGGCAACAGCATCACGAGGCCGCTCTGACGAAGCCACTTGGCCTCACCAGACGCGAGGTAGGTGTCGATGATGATTTGGGCGCCGTTGAAGAAGTCGCCGAATTGGGCCTCCCAAATGCAGAGAGTATTCGGGTGCTCCCACGAGAACCCAGTCTCGAACCCAAGGACGGCGAACTCGCTCAGGTTCGAGTTAGCAATCTCCAAATAACCTTGCTTGTTGCGAAGCTTGTTGAGCGGGATAATGGTGTGCTCGGTGTTCTGATCGACGAGCATAACGTGGCGCTGCGAAAACGTCCCACGGCCGACATCCTGGCCGGAGATGCGCACGCCATACCCTACAATAATAGTAGTAGAAGTGCCGATTTAGCATCGCTTCCTGAACTTCATTTGGCATTTCATACCATCAACCAGAAGAGAACCGAACGCGAACGCCTCGCAGGTCGCCCAGTCGAGGTTGCTGCCTGCTTGGACCTTTGTCTTCCGACCCTCGATATGGAACTTGGCGAGACGGTTGTGTACTTGCTAGAATGTAGTCAGAAAACATGCGCAATATGAGGATGAAGACATACAATGCCATCGGCCTTGACGGAACCCAGGCCGACCTCCTTCAGCACCTCCGTCTGAACACCGGTATCCAAACCAGTTTGGACTTCGGTCGGGATAATCATATCTTTCCACTTGCCTTGCATAGTGTCCGCCTAAACTTTGTCAGCCACCAATACAAGACATCTAAGAATCAAAATACCTTTGGGGTGAACGAGTAACTGTCTTCAAGGTTCTTTTCCAAGTCTGAGAAGTATGAGGTCCGGACGTTGTCGATCTCTGTTCGGGAGACAACGCCCTCAGACTCCAGCCGCGCCTCGTACAAGGACGGGACCGTGCGGCGGCTTCGGATGGTTTTGTACATCAACGGTTGAGTGAATGCTAATAATTATAGGTCAGCAACATTCCCATTTCTATTCGCAAAACGTAAATTACTCACAGGGCTCGTCCAGTTCGTTGTGTCCCATGCGGCGGTAAGCAATCAAGTCGATGATAACGTCCTTCCGGAAGCGCTGGCGGTAAGCGACGGCGACGTGTACAGCGGCAGCGACGTCTTCGGGCGTGTCGGCGTTGACATGAATGACAGGCGCGTTGATCATCTTCCCGACGTCGGAGGTATAGATGGTCGACCGGGCGTTCATGGCGGGCGTCGTGTAACCAATTTGGTTGTTGACGATGACGTGAAGCGACCCACCGGCCGTAAAGTGAGGGAGGTTCGACAGGCCGAGCGTCTCGGTGACAACGCCCTGACCGGAGAAAGCAGAGTCTCCGTGCAGTTGCACGCACATGACCCGGTCGCCGATGAAGCAGTCCTTCGTGTCCAGCTGCTCGCCGTAGAGGTACATTTGGCGGGCACGGGCCTTGCCGACGGCCACGGGGTTCACGGCTTCCAAGTGGGACGGGTTGTGGAGCAGCGAGACGTGGATAGGGCGAGACGAGTTGGGATACTTCAGATCGACGCTGGCGGCTAAGTGCGAGACGACATCGCCGGTGCCGGGAACGCCTTCGGGGAACTCGGAGTTTCCTTTCACCTTGTGAAAGAGAGCAGTGCGGTTGAAGTCTAGTAGACATGCGAGAAGGTTCAGCCGACCACGGTGGGGCATACCGAGGATAACGTCCCGGATCCCATCTGGTGTGACAAATCAGAATAAGCCAGCAAAACCGTAGAACGAACCTTTACTCGCGTCAGAGAAGATCGTATCAAGGCAAACCATCATCCCCTCAGCACCCTCAAGGCCGTACCGTTTCACTTGGGGAAACTTTTTCGCCATAAAGTGATCAAACACTTCCGATCGCGACAGAAGCTCCATCATGCGCTTCCGCTCCTCACCGGAGAAATTACGGCGGTCAGTCCCCTCAACCAACTCATCCAGCCATCGCCGCTCAGCCGGGTCCTGCATCGACATAATCAGACCTGGCGAGCACCCGGGCAGTCAAACAACGAATACATACGGGAATGTGGTGAAACTCAAAGCCGATTCCGCCAAGGTACGTCTTCTGTAAGTGGTTGATGATCTCCTCCACGGAAGCGCGTCCATCCTGCGCGCTCGGCATCGACAATATGCCGTGGACGTTGAACACGTCACTCGGCGCTAGAAGGTAACGGGCGGGGTCCAGCTCCTTGACCGACGCGGGATCCCGCGGAGTCAGGTTCAGCGGGTCCAGCGACGCCAGCCGGTGGCCGTGGGAACGGTAGGCATTGACGAGACGGAGGAGGTTGGAGCCCGCGGCGCGGTTTGCGACCTCTTCAGGGGAGACTGTTCAAAGGGCAAGCCCGACCCATCAGCATGCGACCAAAATCGCGCCACGTCAACAACACATACAGTCCGGGATCGAATGGTGCTTCGGCAGGCGGTAGCCGTAGACGTTGCTGTCGTAATGGTAGGAACGCGCCGACTTCCACGAATGGAGCGCCGAGTGGCTTTGAGCAGCGACCAGCAGAGTTGCCTGCAGGCGAGACCGCCCGCCGTTGGCAATAAGTCGCAGCATGTCACAGCAAGCACAAACAGAAGAGTCCGTAGGTCTACTGGGAAGGGAAGGAGGAGAAGGTGATAAAGGAGGAGGGGAGGGTTCCGGACTGCCAAGTCAACTTCGGAGATCACCTCTAATGAAGCGCACCCGACGACTTCGCGGATTCAAGCCAAGACGGGAGGTTTGACGAAGCGCGCCTTCACGGACCAACCCGCAATGTGGAAGGGATAAAACGATGTATGCGCAATTCATTAGCCGAATGACGTCCATGATGTATTGTTAAACTAACTAGCTCTTCAACAAGAGGCGCGAGATGATAAGGCGCTGAATCTGGGATGTCCCTTCGTAGATCATGAAAACTGGAGAAACAAAGATTTAGCATAAAACTTCCTACTATGGAAATGCTCGGCTCACTTCTGTAAAGAAACAAACGTCAGGAAATGCCAAAAAACAGTGAACGAAACACGCATGAAACTTACTTCGCGTCACGCATTAACTTCTCGACAGGGTACTGCAAAGCAAGACATTAAATATTAAAACATATCACAGTCGTTACCTCAGAGTTGAAGCCGTTTCCGCCGAAAATTTGAACGGCATCAGCAGCGTTCTTGTTGGCCACCTCAGAGGCAAAAGCCTTCGCCATCGAAGCGAAGAGCGTATTGCTCTGGCCTTGGTCTCGCAGGGCACCGGCTTTCCAAACCATGTTTCGCGAAGCCTCCACCCCTATAGCCATGTCCGCAAGCATAAACGCGATGATCTGGTGTTCCGCAATCGCCTTGCCCATAGTCTTTCGCTCTAAATCGCAATTACTACAAATTAATCGCATCAACATATCGTACCGAGTGCGTATTTGGCAGCCTCTTCGTACGCCCGGCGCGCGACACCAACGGCGGCGGCGGCAACCAGGGGCCGCGTGGTGTCGAAGGCACCCATAGCGAGCGAGAACCCGCGGCCAACGTCACCAAGCCTGTTCTCATCGGGGACCTCAACGTCCTCAAATGAAATGCCCCTCGTATCCGAGGCCCTTTGTCCCATGTTGATCTCCTTCTTCCCGACCGTGATGCCGGCTGACTTCCCGTCAACAATGAATCCCGTGAAGGCCTTGCCGGCATTCGCGTTCGGGTCCGTCTTGGCGAGGACGAAGTACCAGTCCGCCTTACCGCCGTTGGTGATCCACATCTTATTGCCCGTGATCGACCACGAGTTCCCCTTCTTAACAGCGCGGGTTTGAATGCCCGCTACGTCCGACCCGGCGATGGGCTCCGTCACGCAGTACGCGCACATCAAAGGCTCCTCCGTCATCCGGCCAAGGTACTTTTTCTTCTGAGCGTCGTTCCCGCCGATGATAACGGGAGCCTCCTGCTCACACACGGGCTATCAGTAAAAAGTCCGCGCTATCCCCCTGGGCCGATCGAAGTTTACATACCGCGAGACCGTTGGCCTCAGCGGCCGTCTGTATACCAGAACAACCATACGCCATCTCCTCCGAAATGATCGCGCAGTCAAGGACACCAAGTCCAAGCCCCCCATACTCGGCCGGTACGTGAGTGTTGAGTAGCCCAACCTCCCACGCCTAGTCAAGTGTTGATATTAGATAAATTGAGCCGAGTAGGTGAACACGCCCCGCACCTTCTTCAAGATCTCGGTCGGGTACTCCCCCGTGCGATCGTGATGTGCGGCGTTTGGAATGATCTCCTTCGCGGTGAACGTGCGTGCGAGCTCCTGGAGCTCCAGCTGCTCAGGGGTCAGGTTGAATCCAACACCGGACGATACGCTGGAGGCCGTGGCCGCGGAGTAAGACCGTGCCTGCCGCTGCTGCCCTGGCGCGTCAGTCTGAGGCCGGGAACGTATGACGGACGAACGCACCGCGAACGGCAGCGGGGTGCGCGTGGACGAGATCACGATGCGACGTAACATGGATGCTCTTGAAAATTCAAACGGAAGCCGTCTTCCTTTTTACCGACTGATGGATCGCGGCCAACGACGTCATGAGCACGTGTGATAAAAGTTCGGGCTGACATCAACAAGCATCACTACCATCATATTATTACAGGGCTAATCTGGGAAGCGGAGAAGTATGCATGCACAAAAATGAATATATAAAGGGTAGGAACAACAGCAGGTGTTAACACGCGCAGCCGTCAGTCGCATCAGCAGGCGGTCGGTTTGTCAAATTAACGTTCCCGGGTCGAGTGACTTGCGATTTTTGCCACAAGTCAGGAGTATCAATAATCTTGCCAAGTTTGCGTTAACTGTGCATCATCATATTGCCTTGTTCTTACCTTTCTAACGACCTCGATGAAAGCATCCTTCAGCCCAAGCTTCGACTTTGCGCTGGTCTCGATGAAAAGCGTCCCCATCTTTCTCGCGAAAGCCTCCCCCTCCTTCCGCGGAACCTCCCTCACCCCAGCCGAGTCCTTGTCGCATTTATTCCCAACCACCATCTTCACGACATCCCGGCTAGATGAATATGTTTCCAGCTCCGTGAACCACACCTGCAGATGTTCGAAAGACAGCCTGTTCGATACATCATACACTAAACAGCATAAAATATCAGCCCAAATACCCCAACTATTCCAGCATTCCTCACCAAGAATGACTCCCTGCGCTCCCCGGTAATAGCTTGACGTCAAGGTCCTGAAGCGCTCCTGCCCTGCGGTATCCTGCGCGTGTTCCACGTTAGCCAATGCCTTTCATGCAGCAGTGCCTCCACACGAACCCAGATCGTCAGCTTGTACTTCTTGTTATCCACATCGACCGTCTTGACCTTGAAGTCGACGCCAATGGTGGCCGAGACCTCATCGGGCTGCAGCCATGTGTCATCGGTGAAGCGGAGGAGGAGAGAACTCTTGCCCGTGCCCGAATCGCCGATCAGGAGGAGCTTGAACGTGGCACTACATACTCGTCAGCATCGAATAGGAATGGAGGGCCTCCCGGCGCAGCATGGGCGCCGAAAGCCCCATTGCGATCGCCTTCGAGGACTCACGTAACGGCTTCAGCTGTCGTCATTTGAATGTGGCACAAAAGTGAGTTAAGGCTGAGGAATAGTGAGTAGAATCAAAGAGCAAACAGCGCTTTACTTGAATTTAATGTGTAACACGCTAATTACTACTATGACGCCCTCAATCCACTTCTTCAGTCCTCTTTTCCAGCAGCGGCCGCCGCGGCAGCCGCCTCCAGCCTCTCCTTCTCCTCCAAAACCCCAGACTCGACAAACTTTTTGCGCTGCTTCATCATGTGCGTGTATAGGTAGTAGAAGCCTGTACTCGCGTTTTAGCCTAGCCGAAAATTAACAACGAAGCTTACCGAGGGGGTAGATCCACGTTAGGCCGGTGAAAAAGTAGTACAAAGTCGGGTCCTCCCTCTTCTTAGCAAGCGGAATCGCATGCTGGATTAAAAGGAGCTCCGATCCGGCACCGATGGGGTACAGGAGGTAGAAGAAGTGGTATCTACCAAAAAGCAGGAGCGTCAGGACGGCCATCGGTATGACTATAATCGCGCCCTCACCTGCACCAGAGCAACATCCAGAAGTAGTCATTCTGTATCTGCAAGGTCGTGTAGACGTAGAAGCTGTAGCGGACGACCTCCGTGATGCCCCATGCAATCACCATGGACGAGTAAAGCCAGTGGTTCGCGACGGCCGGGAACTCGGCGCACACGAGCCACACGAGGATGAGACGCGAGCTGACCTGGGCCACGGTGGTGATGAACGAGGATCGAACGAGGCCGAACAGCGCGTGGAAGATCTGAACGTCAAGAGGACCCATGCAATTCCAGAAAGGAATTAAGATTATCAGTCTCAGCGTCCCACCGACGCCCGCGGGGAGGGTAATTGAAACTTACCTCGAGGATGGCCAGCGACTGAACAAAAGCGACAGCCAGGCCGTACTTGGCGAAGGTAGTGTTGTATTCGCCCAAGCTCATGGCCACACGTGCCGTCACAAAGGCCCATCCGATGCAGCTGATGCCGTTGTAAAGGACGAGGTAGCCCGTCACCGGGCTTACGGCTGTAAAGACACGTCAGTTGGCACCAGACCATTATCCGTTTCGCCATCGCCCAGCGACGGAGTCCCCGCCATGATCTGTTTCCTGGCAGGGAAACTAACCTTGCGCATTCGCGGGAGCCTTCTTTTCAGCCGGCATGGCGACCTTGGGAATGGGAATTTCAAGGAAGAGGGATTTTCCAGGCAAACGTAATCCCAAGCCACTGTTACACAGGTTTACACCGGGTTGTATTCCCTACTTACAACTATATTCATGACGCGGGAGCGTTCTGGTTAGCGTGCTTAAAGAGAAACTCCGCAAGGTAGTCAATCGGGTCCTGAGTGTCATTCAGCACGTTTGCAGCGAGAGACAGTAGGAAGGGCGGATGCTCACCTCTGGCCGAACCTTGCAAACGTCGATCAGGCCGGCGGTCAGCGACGGCATCACGTACTTCATCAAGTAATTTCGGAGCGGCACAGACTGCGCCTCGAGGACATCCTGTTCCTGCTTCCTAATCTCCTCCATACGAGCGTTCTAAACAGATGCGGTCAGCGGGCGCCAAAAATTCAATTTGTGTAAACTCACCCATTCCGACATGGCCTTGGCGTGCCGTTCCGTCTCCTCCTTCTCCCTCTTCTGCCTCTCTTCCTCGGCGACAGCCATCTCTTTCGCCTGAAAGCCGAAAGCACCATTAGAAACTCTCAGCTGGCCATTCCGAACGCCACCTTCTGCTCCTCCGCAATGCGCTTCTTCTCCGCCAGCTGCTCGAGTGATGGTCCGTAGTTATGAGGCTTCCCAACGTGCTTAATGACGGCCTGGAGTAGGTCGTCGGCCGCAAGGGTCTCGGCGCTAAGGATGAGCGGGTGGATCTCGATCTCGTCGAAGAAGTTTAAAACCGTATTCTCCTCCGTGTTGGTGTTTCGGAACTCCTCGAGGCGGCGGGTGAGCGCTGAAAATAACCGGTTACAACTCCTGGGATGTCGCACCGTTACGAACCTTCCTCCGAGTTCTTCGGCTCAACGGCAGACTCGGGCAGGTTCATTATCCGTTCCTTGATGAAGTCGTCCGCGGCCTCGAGGGAGAGGACGTGATCGGGAATAATGAGGTCATCTGCAGCCGCGGGCCGGTCGTCTTTCTCCTCGTCGCTGCTCGCTACAGGATGCATTAAAATTGAATACTCCTGAAACCATTATCGGCATCGATTCGAGACTCACGTTTAAATAACTGGCTCGCCTGATCGGCGAGCGCCGGGTAGCCGTCGAGGATATAGCCCTGATTTCGGCAAGGCATCGACTTCAGCTTCTCCCGGACGAAGTTGATAACGTGGGCGTCCGGGTATCGGTTGTTGTTTGCCTTAGCCGCCTCCTTCAGTTCCTCCAGCAGCTCCCTGTCCGCTTCAAGGTCTTCATCGCCCTCCTCCGAGTGACCCTCGCCGCGACGTTCCTACGGATACAAGGTAATTTGGAAAATTGATAAGCAAGTGAATGTTGTACGAGGGCATACCAGCCGAGCTACGGCTTCTTTCACGACCTCGTCAGCCTCGACTAGGTGGATTTCGTAGTAGGCTGCTATCATCTTTGCAAGGTAAGTCTTTCCGGACGCCGGCGGACCATGTAGAACGATCTTTAATGGTGTCAACCCTCGAGCGTCCTTGTACTCCTGAATCAGCTGTGGCAGGTTCTCAATGATGCCAGCCTAGGTGCGAAGGTTAGCACGGTGCACATGGGAAACTAGAACCACTCGCGTACCTCATATTTCCATTCAAAGGCCATGTCTTTTACGTGACCCGGCTCTAGGCGAAGGTTGACAAGAAGCATGTCGTAGTCGGTTTGGGGCAGGCCTTTGTTGAGGAGTGCAATCTCCTTCGGCACCTTTTTAACTTTACCGGTGCCGAGACCCTCTGAGATAGCCTAAGCGACGCTACGTCAGAGTCATATCGCGCGAAACGGCGAAAACGAAGGTACCTACCTTTGTGATTTCGAATAAAGTATTTTTGGAGTCATCTATAGCCAGAAAATACTTTGACTCCGGTAGCGTCTCGGCCACGTCAACGACTATGTTGCAAAGATCGTCCAAGTGGATCGTAGGCAGAGTGTTACTCCCATCTCCATAGCAGACCAGTTCATCCTCGTTGTGCCAAGCCAGCTTTCAGCAAATATGTCAGCGACCTTCCACGAAGTAAACCAAGTGCTGACCTTGAACAAGTAGTGGAAGATGCTGTCTCCAGAGTGGTAGATCAAGCCCGCGGCAATGACGTATGTGTGCAGGGCGCTTTTTTTGCCGTACTTAATGATGTTCTTCTCGGCGGCAATGTGGCCTTTAAAATTCGGGTGAGGCTTCCTTCGCCTATATTCATCCTCGGCCAAGAAAGCGTCGGGATCATCCTAAAAATCAAATTGATATACAATTTCAAATAAGAAGACGTGCACGGACCTGATCCACCTTCGTTTTCCCCCATGTCATCACCGTTGAAAGTGCTATGAAGGTCTTCGGCTTATCAACGAAGTTTTCGGCGAACTCGGCAAGCACTGTAAACGTTAGCCGTCACAGATAGCAAGTTTAAAATCGATCACATACTCTCGATCGCCCAGGAAGCCTCGTCGAGGGACTGTACGAGGTCGTAGATGATGATATCCGACGTCAGCAGGGCCTGAGATAGCGCCTCCCGGTCGTCCGTCTACATCAAATAACTGAGTCACGCCCATGCCGTACCAATCTCCCGCTCTCGTCCTCACCTGAACAACTTCATTCACCCATTTCGGCACCTTCCCGGCCACGGCGAACTTCTCCATCTGCTCCCTCCTCAACATGTCCTTCTTCTTGTCCCCGGAATCCTGAAATGCGCCCGGCCCGTAGCTTTCGGGCTGTATGATGATCGGCTTCCCGTCCGTAGACGCAGCGCCAGCCTCCGCGCCACCAACCCCGGCCGCGTCCGCGTTTACAGCAGCCTGTGCATTCACGCCGGCACCGCCCGCTGCGGAGGCATCCGCCGCCGCCAAAGCGGACGCCGCCGCCGTTCCCGGCTTGCTCATGGTCCCGACGATGAAGTAGCTCTCGTGGAAGCGATCGTTCTTGTTGGACTTCTCCGAATCCTCCCCCCCGGAACCCTCGTCGTCGTCCGGCTCGGCATCCTTCCGCGAGCCGATGGCGGTCTGGGAGAAGATCCGGGAGATATTGTGGCCGACGGCGCTGTCTACGTTGTTTATGAAGACGCGCAGCATCGTTGGAACGATCAAGCGGAGCCTGTCCTTTCAATGCCTGAAGGTGTGTCAAACTCCTGAGCAAGAGGTTTGATGGTTGAAGTGGGTTCCGCAAGCGGAACAAGTGAAAGAGAATGGGCCTCTGAGAGCAGGGACGCACAATACAAACTTCAAGTCGAAAGGACCGGAGACAAACCCTCGCGCAGCCTTTGTAGTATGCCGATAAGGAATGAGGCTGACTCCAGATATTACATAAGGGGATACGCTATGCACCGTCGGCGGGCGGATCGATCGAAGTATGTGGGAGCGAGGCATTTACGTTATGTACTCGCGTTGGGGCAGGTTGCATAGTTGATGTTGCGAAAGACGGGCGTCGGCATACAAGGTAATATACCTATCACTGAATGAAGTCCCCTTCCCAGGCCATCAAGAATTAAGATGTCAGAGCGCCGTTAGCGGTGGCTCAGTGTGGGACGCACGAGCGTGGGCCATCTGTTTATAATGCATATCACAATGAGCACAGAGGAAACGAAGTATGGTGTAGTTAATACCTTCGCGTGTGGTCAAGTTCATTCTTCACGACATCAACGATGTGCTACCCTTCCATGGACAAGAAGGAATCTCAAGCGCTTCCGCGCCTCGCCTCTCTACCCTGAGCCACCAGCCCACCAGCCCAGCGGTGCAAGGACATGGGACCCTACCACGCGATTCCGAATGTCCTCATAAACCCCGCGTCCTCAACCGTCGCCTCCACCTCCACCCCGCCATGTTCTCCATCTTTCTCATCACACTCGCCGGGTCCGTGGCCGCCGCGCCCTCCATCATCGCACGCGACAATGCCGTCTGTTTCGACTGCCGCGTCTCGGCTCAGTGTGCCGACGGCCTTAGGTGTTCTAAAGAGGGCTACTGCGTCGCCGACGGCTGGAACTACCGCCTCGGCCGTCTGCCTCAATGTCCTCCGCACCAGGTATGCTTTGTCACAGCATTTCGCTTGACAGTCTGGAAGCGTCTGACCTCTTCACGCCACAAGGCTCGCCCCACCGTCGTCGCCCGTGACCCAGTTGTCGACATCACTATCCCAGGCCCCGAGTTTGTTGCTCATGACGAGTTACCCGTCGTCGACACCATCCCCGGCCCCGAATGACGTCGGCTTTTGACTGCAGCCACAAGTGACCTTACCTGTTCCATTACCGGTTTCTGCATCAACCTCTGCTTTAAGACGCGCGTTTGCCGCCTGCCCTCCTCACAATCCGAATGGCCTGTGTAACTTGCGCGCCAACTACCAGTGGAACGAGGGCGTATGCACTCTACCACGTTGCTTGGGGTAGGGTCGGTATGCCCTACCAACGGCAAGGGTTTTCAGGGATAGTTCTTCTTTGCTCGTGCCTCTTCGGAATCTCACTGTTCTTCACTTAAATCCTTTAGTTATTAATACATCGCATGATGCGATGGAGTCTTTTTTCCTTCCTCCGTGTCCACTTGGCAGTCTGGATCTATGTACTGCCCCACCTTTGAAAAAAAAATTCGATGCTAACGTTGCTAATTTGATTTCTCTCCAACCTAATGGCGAAATAAGGATGGTTTAACTCAACTGCCAGCTTGATGTTCCGCTTTCTTGCTCAGGCGAGTTGTTGGCGGGCGAACGCGAACCTCCCTCAGATCAAAAAAGAAGATTTATGGGGAACATCGGCCGAATGCGCGGAGTGCGCAATATTGCTGGTGCAATTTTGGGTGCTAATATTTTCTTTATCGCAGCCTTCGGTCGGACTCAATGACGTCAGCAGCATCGACTGCAGCATGCCATGCCATGAACACAAGAAGTTTTGCCGACGGGGTGAAAAGACGCCCATCCCTCTTTCCTCAAGCTGCTCACGTTACCTCGTCATCCACAGCTGGCCTCTTCCTCAATGGCGACCCCCACCGAGCTCTGCAACCGCCCTTGCGGCCCCGTCGACGTCAAGCCGATCACCACCGGCACCGTCGAGGTCGCCAAGCACGCTGGGAAGCCCGTCGAGCTGTACTATGAGGTAAGGTTACCTCCCATTCATTGCAGTACTGACGAAGTGGGCGTCCACAGATGTATGGCAACGGTCCCAACAAGGTGATGTTTGTCACGGGTCTGGCGTCCACCTGCAAAGCCTGGGAGGCCACGGCCGAGATCTTGGTGGCCCATGGCGATTACACTGTCCTGACGTTCGACAACCGCGGCTGCGGCCACTCGACCATGGTGTCGGCTGGATACAAGATCAAGGACATGGCGGCCGACGCTTTGAAGCTTCTCGAGCACTTGGGATGGACGAAGGACGTGTTCCTGTGCGGGGTTTCGATGGGTATGTGTGTGAGGCGAGGCGCTCATTAGTAACACGTTCTGACCTCTTTGTTAATGTGACCAGGCGGCATGATCAGCATGGAGCTCGCCCTCCTCGCTCCCCCTGGTCAATTTGCCGGCCTCAGTCTCACCTCCACTCACGCCGGCCGCACGATCCCGCCTTTCAAGACAGCCCTCAACGTCATCTCCTTCTCCATCAGCGGGGCCAAGATGACGCCCGAGCAGAAAACTCGCCGCCTCTCGTACTTGATTTTTGCGCCCAAGTTCCTCGCCGACAAGCCCGCCGCCCACGCGTCCAACGCCGAGTACAAGACGAACCTTGAGATGATCTGCGGCATGCTGATGAGGCACGACAAGGAGAAGCCCACCCAGACTGAGGAGGCCCGCTTTGGGCAGATGCACGCCATCAACTGGCATTACGTCTCGAAGGACCGGCTGGACAAGATTGCGAACATGGGCATCCCCGTGCTCATCACCCACGGCACAGAGGACCCGCTCATCAGGTTCAAGAACGGGCCATACCTTCACAAACACATCAAGGGATCTCGCCTCGAGGTTTTCGACGGCCTCGGTCACGGCCTCATGGTCGAGGCGCCGCACCGGTACCACAAGGTTCTACATGAGACCTTCATGTCGTCCCCAGCCTTTGTTAAATCCGCCACGACGGTGGAGGCCGCCGCTGAGGTCAAGGCCGAGGAAACCGCCGTCGCGGAGGAGGCCGCTGAGATCAAGAACCCAGCCGTCGTCGACGCGAAGATTGAGAAGGAGGCGATGGAGGTGCGAAAGGTGGATTTGCAGGGTGTCGAACCGGAGGCAGACATTGACGGTGAACCTGCGTCGATGCCTCAGAGCGTTGCGGTTGCGGTTTAGTTCGTTTCTGATGCTTCTACTGTATTGCTCATACAAAGAAATAGTACTTCTTCTCTTTTAGATCGCTTACAAATAGTTGTTTTTATCAAATACAGGTTAAGATGATACAAATGAAACGCGTGGCACTTTTTTTGTTGCGAATTTATTCAGAAAACGAAACGCGAGCATTGGCGCAGGGGTAGTGGATGGGTAGATGGGTTTAGAGCACAACATGGGAAGAGAAACGATGACTGTTTATTGATTGTGTATCGCTGTTTGTATTACCCAGGGTTTGCGAATTGTCCAATGTAAAGAGCGAGTCGGGTTATTATACAAAAAGGTAGGAAAGGATGTTCAGGTAGAGAAAGGGAGTGAGGACGAATATGTCTTTGACGCGAAAAGGGCTAACGCGATTATATAGGTTGTATGAAAAAGAAAGGAAGAAGGTTGTGCGAATAGTATAGTTCTACAAAGCGGTGCAAACGCGAGGAGTGAGGTGTGAAAAGTCCGCAATGGGGAAACTCTGCGAGTACAGCGTCCACTGCTTGAGCGGCTTCCAGCCCAAGGCCCAATAGTCGACCTCAGCGCCGACGGCGACGGTCGCCGTCGACCCGCCCGTGAGAAGGTTTGTGCATGCGGAGCAGCCGCCGTCTGCCGGCTGAAGGAGGTCGATCTCAGGCCCAATATTCGCCCCGACGGTCCCCGTGACCGTCACCGAGCCTTTAAGCACATGAACCGAGACGGTCCCCGCTCCCTGGACCGAGACCGACACGGCGGGTTTGAGCCCGACCTTTGCCGACGGCGCCGGGCACAGCGTCGCGGTGGCCGCGGCCGAGAAGCTGGCCGTGAGCGACACGCCAACCTCGACGACGGCGAGGTAGATGGGGATGCCGTACGTGAGCGAGATAGGGGTGAAGGACGTGCTCGCGATAGGCAGGGAGACGGTCTGGCAGGCGAACTGGAGGTCTTGCTGAAGGAGTGTCATTCCGCCTGCGGTGGCCATGACGTGCGCTTGCGCGAGTGTCGGGCTGTGCGACGCGCCGATCTCGGCCTCGAAGAGCGGAACGTTCATCCCGAAGGCCGAAAGCGACACACCGGCGGCTCCGAGGGCCTTGAAGTTAATGTCGGCCTTGGACGCGGCGCAAGTCCCCGTAGACGCGGCGCCGAAGCCTCCGAAGACGCCGGCGGAGGACTGGATGCTAAAGAGCTGCCAGCCGAATTGCTCACCGACGAGGTAGGCCTTGTTTGTGGGCATGGCCTTGACGTCGGCCTGGCGTGTCGCGAGGTCAGAGACGACGTTGTAGGCCGGGGAGTCGGTTGAGTCCCAGGCGGTTGCGAGGACTGGCGTAGACGAGACCGCCGTGGTGTTAAAGTCGCGGCGGGCGAGTGGGGACGACGTGGGGGCGGACGGAGAAGGGTTGGTGGGGTGGCCGAGGAGTTTGGAGGCGGCCGAGCGGACGCGGGGGGGGTTTGCCGGGTTCGCGAGGATGGCCTCAACGGTCTGACGTACGCCGGCCGACTTCATAGTCTTGCGGAGCGCACGGACGGCGGCGACGCGGACATCCTCGTCGTAAATGCCATGCTCGTCCTTAGCAATCCGAAGAAGGAGGTCGAGGGCGATCTCGAGGTCGCCGTTCATGTTGCCGAGCGCGTAAATGGTGTTGATGGTACGTTTGCGGTCCGCGTCGGCCGAGAGGGCGGCATCAAGGAAGGGAAGCATCACGTCTTGCGCAACGCGATGGGGCTGGGTGGAAAGGAGGGCACCAAGCGTCAAGAGGTTATCGTCATCGTTGGCGGCAACGGCAGCGTAGCTCCGGACGGTCGACTCGGTGGGGCTGACCGCGAACATGAGGGCCACACGGGCAAGGGACGCGGTCTTGTCGTTTTCGCGAAGAAGGTGAACTACAAAAAAATTTTTAAGTATTAACAAGTGAAAAAAGGTGTCGAGCTAAAAAGCGTACCCAAGTGGTCAAGCGCCTCCTCGTCGCCAGAAGCCGCTAACGCAGAGTAAATAGCCGACAACTCCGGCTCGATCTCGAACGACCGCCTCTGCACGCGAACGGTCGCGTACCGGCGCGACACTTTTATAAGCTCCGCGACGCCGGAGGCGTCCCCGTGCCGTGCCACCTTAAGAAGGCTCCCCATGTCAGCTTCCGCGGGATTCCTTCGGAGCCTCTCCAGCAAGTCGCGAACCTCCAGCGCCGACCGGCTGCCGTCGCTCCTCCTGGCGAGGCCCGTCGCATTCTGCGACGGTACGTACTGGACCGTCAGGTTCTCGTAGGGAACCATCGGCACTCCGGCGGTCGAGATGGGCTGGATCGCAGGGATGATCGAGGTAAGGATCACGTCGAGGGAGTTGAAAGAGCTCATATCGGGGCCGGTCTCATAGGGGCTTGGTCGAACCACTTGGCTAGGCGTCGCGCCGGTAAGGTCGCCGAGCTGGATCACCGTCCGATCGAGGGACTCGAGGATAACACCCGACATGTCGACGAAAGCCTTGGTGAGGACCATCATGGCGGTCTTATTGGTGTTAACGTTCGACCCTGGCGCGAATTGCATCACGTCGTTCGAGTCGTATACGGCCTCAATTGCCGCGCAATTGCCGTCGTTAACACTGTGGTACGCCGTGTTACGCGTGCCCACGACGCCCGTCTCGAGCGCGGGTGACAGGCCCTTGTGGTAGATGAATTGAGTGTTGAAGCACTCAGCCGCGCCCTTCTTGATAGATGCCACGTTACCCGCGTCGGCGGCCGCGTACGTCACGCCCGTGATGCTGCCAGTGATGTCGCGCTGGAAGATGAATGGGTTTGCGAACTCTACGTCCTTTATGGACGTTGTGTTGAAGGTGTTCTGGGCCATGGCGGACGCGTTGTTGGTTGACGTGCCAGACGAGGTGATAATCACGTTCTTCATCTGGAGGTCGAACGTATGAAGGGTCGCGGTCGCGTTAATGCAGGTCAGCCAGACGTCGGCGGTGAGCTCGAACTTGGACTGGCCACCTGAACCGCCATTCATGATGGAGCTCGAGTTGAATTTGTACGCGTAGGAACTCGTCGTCTTCACAAACAGTTTAGTGGAAGGCAAATTAACGTCATGTATGCATACATTGCAAGTCGGTGTGATGTCGCTAGTGGTAATGGCCATACCCGGCGGCAGAGGGACAGCGCCAGCTACCATGCCCGACACATTCGCGTTGAGGAGGGACGCTGGAAGGGAATATCGTCCGGGCGGCGGAGGTATCATCTCGAAGAGATTGGGGTCCGCAATGTTCACGGCCATGGCAGCCGGGATGGCGAAGGCGATTGTGAGCAGAGGGGACCGCATGACAGTGGAAGAAGGTGAAGGTCCAGTTCTTTTGCAGGCCGATGAGCGGCTACAATGAGCAAGGGCCACCTTTAATGATTGCGAGCCTCCCGCGAAGTCCACCGGTGGCAGATCCGAAGACGGGGGTTTCAGCAACGTGCCAACGGCCGCCGCCCTCACTGAAACCATGCGCGGCCACAAACGAAACTTGCGTTCAACCCGAGGCTGTTATGACTGGCCGTTGGCACGCTTGCTGGCACCGCCATGGACCCCCTCGACGTGCTTACAGGCCGAGGCTTCTCCGTCGAAGCCCTCCGGGATGGCAATAAATGGCGACGCGCGCGCGGCAGATAAAGTGTCGACAGCGGAATTGTTGAGAAATATGCTCAAAGATTCACACGAAGAAGTTAAATGTGGTCGATGCTATGCTGTCATGCTTTCATCGCATGCAGAAGTTGAGCTCGGTCTGAAGACATCGCGAAGTATAGCGAGGTCGCAAATTTTCAAAGATCATCCTGCGCCCAGCACCATCGTCTTGGCCGTACTTGTGCTCGGTCTCCCTGAAGCTCCCCCTGCCTGCCGTCCATGCACGCCTCGAGGTCGCCGGCCGTAATTCCGTCAGCGTCGTCGGCTGACTCGCTGAATGACGACGTTGACCTGCTCGGCCATCATGTTACCACTGCCGTGCCTCGCTTCCCAATCCCTCCTCCCTTGACGATCCCGCTTGGAAAGTCGTTGATGGATTCCGAGTGTCTCCATCAGGCATCGCTGCCGCAGCAGCAGTATGCGGATCTTATGGCGTCGACGTCGAGGTTAAGAGAACCGCTGTCTGCCGTGACCCCCTCGTCGCTCCTCGATCAACAGCCGCACTCGCAGCAGCAGCAGCCGATGCAGATGCAGCACACGTCGGCATCTGCGTCGGCAACTTCCAGCTTGGACCTAAGCATCACGACCATCGGCGCTGGCTCGTCGTCCGGCCCGATCACGGCGACCACCCCGACATCGCGGCATTCGATCGGCTGGTCGAGGTGCAAGAGTTCGACGGACGTTCAGATCGAGGTGAGTTGTTGTGAAGTATTTCGTGGGAGGACATTCCTGCTAAATACCTCAATGTAGCTGCCATCTTTCAGCCGGGTATCTAAGCGGACAAGTATCTCACAAGAGGGCACGTTTATCGTGAGTATTCGTGCGGGCCTCTTCAAACCGGAGATTCGATAACACTAAATCGGCCTTATGACAGCACCAGCTGTCCGATGACGCAGTTGCCAACAAACCTCCCCTGACAAGCTCAACCTCTTCCCCATCGATCATCGCTAGCTTCTTTAACTCCGATGGCCCTCTACGGCCAACTTCACCTATGTCACTCGCTCGCCGGCCGAGCCCGCCCGCTATGGACGCATTCGGCACAAGAATCGCAAGCGGGCGGCGACCACCGTCCGCGGCCGTGGACGTACCCGCCGAGATCCTCCTTCAAATCCTCTCCCATTTCGACCCCCACCCCCGGGATGCCGCTGCATTCCTTTCGCCTGCGTCCACCACCACACCCCTGGCCGCGTGCGCCCTTGTGTCGAAATGGTGGAATCAGGTCGCGAACTCGATTTTGTGGAAGCGGCCGATGGTGTACGAGGCGGCGAAGTTTGAGCGGCTTGTCGACGCCGGTTCGTCGACGTTCCCGCTGATGTCGGCGGCCGAGCATGGAGCGGACGCATTTGGGGATTTATCGTTGGTTGGCGAGGACGTAGACGAACGGAGCGAGGTACCAGCGGTGGCCTCGCGACAGTGTGCCTCGCCCAACTTCGCGCTGATTCGACATCTCGCCCTCTCGGCCACGCTTTCGGAAACCCACAGGTACTCCCCACGCCTGTCGAGCCTCCTTTCCCGATTCCTGGACATTCCCGGCGTGGGCCTAACGACGCTCGATCTGTCCTTCTGCAAGGGAGTCTCCAACTTCTCCCTCCAGCGCTCGGCACACCGGCTGACATCCCTTGAGGCCTTAAACCTCGCCGGCGGCTGCCGATCGGAGATTTGCGTTATCAAAATCGCGACCGAGTGTCCCAGACTTCGGCGGCTAGGGCTAGGGTGGAACACGGCCCTTGGCGACTTTTGCGTGCGCGAGGTCGCGCGGCTGTGCCCATTGCTCGAGTGGTTGGACCTCTCGGGGTGCGGCAAGATCGGGGACTCGGGGTGCACGGGCATCGCGAAGGGGTTGGGCGGGAGGTTTGCGGCGTCGTCCACGTTGTCGGCAGCGTCTTCGGCGCCGGCAGCGACCTCGCCTTACGTCCCGACGACGCTCGCGCCCGTGCCGATCGCGTCGTCGAGCCTGCTACTGTCGATGGGCGCGCCGTCGTCGCCCTGGGTCAAGTCGCACGCATTCCCGTCACCACCGACGACTCCGTCATCGATGCACCGTTCCATTGCCGCCGCGGAGCCAACGTCACTCACAGTTAGAGATGTGCCATCTCGCCCCGCATCGCCGTTCCTCTCAATGATTCCCCCTCCCGCCGCCACCCCGCCGTCGCGTTCGGCCACGCCCATCCTGCCGTCGCAGCTCCGGTACCTGAACCTGAGTTACTGCACCAACGTGACGGATGTCGGGCTGAGGGAGGTCCTAGAGCGGTGCGCGGACGCCGTGGAGGTGGTAAACGTGATGGGTTGTCCTGATGTGACGATGGAGGCGACACAGGGGGTCGCGGCGGCGGCCATTATTGGGGCGGCGACGGCGGGGCAGGGGATCAGGAGAAAGAGGAGGTGTTTAGAGGCCGTTTTGGTGAAGTCGTCCGACTTTGTGCCCTTCGCCTGAGTTCTTGCGAATTGTCTAGGTGGCGGTTTATGCTTTTGCTTTTATTATCTTTTGCCGTCTCCTCTGTATCATGTATCTGTCATTTATTGTATCTATTCAATACATAGCAAGCTGCGACTTGAGGTATCGTGAGCGCTCATATATAATTCCATGGTAGAGCCCTTTTATTCCGGCTCAGCAAACAGTAGTTGCCCCAAACTAGCCGATTGCGGTTGAAGGGCATCCAGAAGGCTCTCGCCAACCTGTCCGAGCTGGTGGAGTCGAGGAACGGTGCACATATCATCTTCCTCCAGTTTGGTGAGTCTGCGTAGTTTGGCTCCTCTTCAGACGCGGCCGTTCCCGGAACGTTTAAGTCCACGATGAAGTCGCACGCGGTTTCGTCAACCTAAAGACGTCAGCGCTTTAATTAAAATAGTAACATCCTTACATATCGATCCGTTTCCTCCAGATTCTTGTCATTCATTCCGCTGGGGATAAGCGAAGTTCCCAGCCTCCCCTCCGCCTCAAAATACTTCGGCAGCAATCCCCTGAAGCTACTGTTCAAGAACCGCACCCTCATCCCATCCGGCAAGAAATAATGGCTGGGAAATCTGTACCACTCCTTCCCGACGCACAACTCCGCGGCGCCCGGTCCGACGGGCAGCGCCGCCAATTTTCCGTAAACGTCCAAGGGAGCGTGATAGTTCTCCACAAGGGAGTACGTCCGCGACACGGAGAGGAGGACGAACGCGCTCACGAAGAGGAAGACAATGGCGCGGACGCAAGTGCGGAGGAGACGGGAGGGTAGGAGGGGGAGGAGGAGGCGGATGGATTCGAGGGAGAGGGAGGCGTTGAAGCAGATTAGGGGGTAGACGACATAGAGGAAGCGTTCCTCTTTGTGGGGCTGGAGGGTGAAGACGGCGAGCCAGAGGTACATCGGGATGAGCTTGAGAAGGAGGCGTGCGGGGAGGGCGGTGAAGTTGGTAGCGATGGCCTGGGAGGCGTATACTTAGATGGGAGAGGAGGACGGAGGGACGTACGGTGATCAAGAAGCTTGCGAGGGCCGCGAGGAACACAACGTTGAAGTTCAGGAACCCGTTGAGCAGGTAAAACCACCAAGGCTCCGTTCCAAAAATGTTCGGACCTTCACCGGATGAAAGAACATTGTACATTACAATATTCCAAGGCACGACGGTGAGGCGGTCATAATAGTATTGGTCAATCATAACGACAGGGCCCTAACACCAAAACGGGGTCAGCAACTGAAGCAGCAACGGCTTGTTGTAAGACATACTAGAATCGCCACAAGGGAGAGAACGCTCCAGACGACGGCCGCTAGAAGCGTCGACATTGCCTTCCTGAACCCCTTCGACGCGATAAAGATGTCCTCAAACGCCAGCGGGATGCCCACGGCCCCAGCAAACGGCCAACCCAGGATAGAAGCCATTGCGATGGACCCGACGATGCATCCTGTCCGGTTGAAGGATGGCCTCGTGAGCGAGAACGCGAACGCCAGCGTCACAAAGTACATGGCGAACGTCGAGGGCAGGTACGAGGTCGCGGAAATGAACATTCCCGTCGAAAATGCGAGGAAGATGGCGAGATATTGCGCCACCATCGGCAGCCCGGCCTTCTCGATACGCGTGCAGAGGAAGTACTCCGTCAGCGCCGAGACAATCCCGAGGAACGCGCGAATAGCGTAAAAAACCTGTACCTACAGAAAGAACGCGCGTGAGACGAATTTCGACAATCGTGATGGAGAGAACCTTGTTGGACGCGAGCAGCATGAAGAGCCGGCCCAACGTCGCGTGCATGCTCACGTAGGCCCATGATCGAATGGAATAGAGCGGCGAGTACTCCCAAGTCTGAAGGCCATGGCCGTGTTGCAGGAAATGCGTCGGCTCCCAGTAGTTAAAGACCTCATCGCAATCTACAGGATTCGCGAACATCAGTCAATAAATGTGAGGAGCCCAAAGACGAATACCGGCTATATTGCTATAGAAAGCCGCGATTAGGCGCGACGCCAGCAGGACCTGCAAGATAATCGGGTTCATGGATTGAGTCGAGTGGCTTGGAAGGGGTTTTTGACGACCGTCAATCTCACGCTTGTGGGCTTCTCTTCCATCGTCATCGACATCGATATCTCGCACGTGAGTCACTTCTACTATTCATCAAAGACTCAATACGTATTACGATGCATTATTGCACATATAGCTCTTCAGATGGCCCAACAGGTCTTCCCTGAGATGGACAAGATTCTCGCCGACGTTCGACACTTCCTCGTAACTATCGGCAAGTCCACAGGCGGCGATGCCCCAACCTCCATGGACACGAGCGACGTTCTCGTAGACGACACCGGTTGGCCGTTCTCGGGACCGGCGGCGTCCTGGGAGGACAACTTGGACCCCCTGAGTGTGGACCCCTGGACGGAGAAAACACCGGACGGCGTCGCGGTTTTGGGGATTTTGGGGCAGATGGACGTGGACGATGGGGTCGATGACGAGGTGGAAGAGATGAACGTGGCGTCGTCGGATTCGTTCAGTATACAAGACGAGGACGGGGGGATGGAGGATGGGTTTGGGGAGGACCTGCCGACGGACCCGTCGCAGTTTTTGCATCTGGTGCTCGGGGAATGCATGGTGGGGCTGAGGTCGATCGCGGCGACAGCGGTAACGCCCGAGGTCGAGCGGGCGATGATTGCGTGCCGGACGGGGATGGAGTACATCAAGGTATTGGACGGGGGTGTTGCGGAGGCGGAGTATCGGTCGCGGTTACAGGGGCGTGTGGGGCTTACTAGCGGCATTCATCCCAAGGTGCGGAGGGGGCCGAAGGGGAGGGGGAAAGGAGGAATTGGGCCTCGGCTGGCGGCCCAGCTCCCGGCTGAGATCCTGCTGCGGATCTTCTCCTTTCTGTCAGAGTCCGACGCGTCCTCCCCATCGGCGTCGACACTGTACGCCTGCTCGCTCGTATCGAGGGACTGGAGCCCACTGGCATCAGAGGAGCTTTGGAAGCGCGTCACAATGGACGACGACGCGTCGAGGCTCGGTCGTTTCGTGCTGGCACTGAGATCCCAATCCGTGTCTTCGCGGGGTGGTGGGGCCCGTGTCCGCGTCCTGTCAGTGGCATGCACGGACGCCGAGCTCTCGTTGCTGGCGCTCGCAGCCGGCGGGGTGTCGGCGTTGCACTCGCTCGAGCTCAGGAGATCTTTGATCCCAAACGCGTCTTCTTATCGGCTCCTCAGCCGCGTCACATGCTGCTTCCCGCACCTTCGCTCACTCTACACCGATATGATCCCACCAGGGAGCTTGAACGACGTCGCACAGTTCGTGAGGGCTTGTCCCGAGCTGTCGAATCTTCACATTTCGATGGGCGCGCAGCATGATCGAGATATACCGCAATATCCTACCGAGATCGTTCACACCTTCATATCAAACATCCGTCACCTGCGATCATTGTCATTCTGGCGATTACTGCTACCGCGGGATGAAGGTCTTTGGGTCCCGTATTTGGCGGCCTCCTGCCCGTCGTTGGCAGCGGTTCGGATAGACGACTGCGGGGACATATCAATGGATGTGTTTGTGGGATTATGGCGAAGATGTGAACTGATAGAATGCATCGCCATGCGCAAGGTGAAGCGGCGGGCGGTATTTACGGACCTGGTGCCCCGGGCCTCGATGAAGAAGATCCTATTGGACGGGTGCTGGATGAATGATTACCTCTGCGCGTCCGTGGGGAAGAACGCTCCCAATTTGGAGATTTTCTATATTGAGGACGATTGGGCGGATGATGATTTCAAGCACCCGCAGGCTCCAACTGTCGTGAATGAACTGAGTGATGAAGGGGTTATTGAGCTTGCAAATTACCAGAGAAACTTGCGGGCCATCACTTTCATTGGGTACGTCTACGTGGCTATGCGTTTTCCCGCATGCTAATTCGAGCAGTTTCCCGGGTCGCCGAAATTTCAGCGCGTATTCATTATCGCGGCTGCTAGAGGCAAATCCAAAGTGCTTCGCGCTAAACCTGGCAAGGATGGACCCTCAGTGGCCTCATCGCATAACGGACGCATGGCTGTTGGAATTAGCGCCGGCACTGAAGCACATCGAGGTCCTAGAGCTTTATATTCAAAATGCCGTGTCGGAGAATGGCCTGCTGGAGGCGTTGAGGTTAGCAGCTGTCACGACCACGATCGCAGGTCTCCGAGGAGGCTGCATACGGCGTTTGGGGTTAAGCGGGTGGTCGCAGCTGGGTGACGAGACGCTGGCGCATCTGCCGTCCCTGTGTCCATGTCTGGAAAGGCTGGATATGGCGGGGGCAGGGGTCTCTGCGGCGGGGTTACAGGGGCTGGTTGACAGGGCGCTGAAGCTGAAGGAATGCGTCGTGACGGTGCCGCAAGAGTCGGAAGATCAATGCGATGTGCAGTGGGGTAAAGTGATACAGTACGATGACCCCGTGTCGGAGGACGTGTTTAGTCCATATTCGGTGTGGGAGCGGGAAGTAAGACGGCTCGGTAAACGCTTTGGCGTCACATTATAAAACTGCTTTGGATTGTACAGTTAACTCTCATGTATTCGCTGACGCCGTGCCGGCCTGATTGGCAAACTGGCAGGTATTTGCGAGTCTTTTCAGAGGGATTATGGGAGCGCTCGCGTCCTCTCTCCCCATGTTCCCGATTCCTAATATGTATTCGACCGTCGCGAGCCAGGAGAAATGATTGTAGCTGGAGCCGTCGGTAAATCCACCAGCAGAGTTGGCATGAAGTAGCAAAGAATCTGATATTGCCGTAAGTGCGTGTGTCCGAGACGGAAAGCGCAGTAACTTACATATCGTCGCGTTCCATGTGACTGGTCCATCAAATGTAACAAAAAAGAGCGTCTAATAACGAATTAGGACGTTAGGACGTGCCGACGGCTCCAATTTTCACCTCGTTATATTTCGGTTGGACCAGCTTGGGCTCAAGGAAGCTTTGCAACCAAGATGACGCGGTGACGGCAGACGTCTTGACCCCTCCAGTCCGCATCGCAGGTACGTAATAGATAAGGCTTGGCAAAGATCCACCCTGCGCGTCGAGCTGGCTCGCGTTCAAAATGTTTGCGCACCGCTTCGGATCACTTGCGATAGGATCGAACGATATAAACGGGTTCCGCTCGCGGCTGTATGTCGTGTTTTGAACGGAGTGTGTCCACACGGAGGAGCATGACCCGGGATAGTTCTCAAAGTACGCCTTCCAACTGTACCCTTTCTTTTCCAAGAGGTCCACAATTGAGGACTAAAGCTGTTAGGAGACACGCGACACGACATACGGAACGGACAAGTACCTCCTCTAGCGTAGTGCTGTTCTCGTTAACACCAAATGTGCTTCCGCTTATCATCCCTATCATGTTGGACTGAGACCCATTGCCCACCGCGGTGTAGTTGGTCAGGAGATATCCCTTCGACGGCAATACCAGCCCGAAATAAAACTCCTGCAACACGCTGCTAGCGTCGGCCTGGTTGAGGACGATGGTCATGATCGATTTGAATGGCGTGCAGCCACCCGTTGACGGCACCTTCGCGCCACTGTCGAAGGAGGTGGGGACCGACGTGCTGTTGCGGACCTGGAACCCGCTTAACATTGTGCGGCCGGCACAGTAAAACAGGGGTACCTACGGGTTGGAGGACGCTGGCATCTTTTAGTCGCACGTACACGAGCGTGATCGTGGCAAGCAGCAGCAGAACGTGGATCAGCATTTCTGAGCGGCGTGAAAAGGGTGATCTCTAACCAAGTCCACTGATTTAGCCATCCACGGCAAGATCGATGGTAATCTCGGCGAGGATAACACGACACCGTTTGCATATCATCTGCGTAGACTGTTCGTTTGAAGGCTTGAAACCCCGTCAAGGGAGTTCGTCAAACTCTCATTCTCCTTTGCTCCCGCTCTTTTCTTCAAGCACACTCGGCTCAAGATGGTAAGGACTGCCGGCATCCATTTCGGACTTACATGATCTTAATAGGGTCTCCGAAAGAAAGATGCCAAGGGCCGGCTGGATAAGTACGCTGCAAGCTTGCTGATTGATCTCACAGTTCTAGGTACTACCATATGGCCAAGGAGCAGGGCTACAGGGCGCGTTCGGCATTCAAGTTAATTCAGATCAATAAGAAGTACAACATCTTGGAGAAGTCGAAGGTTTTGATTGACTTGTGCGCGGCTCCTGGTGGATGGTGAGTTTGTTTGATTTCTTATTCGCCACCAGCAACATGGACTGACGAAGTTTAGGCTGCAAGTCGCCGCCAAGTACATGCCTAGACCTAGCATCATCATTGGTATGTATTTTGAACTTTCTTCGACAACTCTAATGAACCAAAGGCCTGGATCTGGCTCCCATCAAACCTATTCCCGGCGTCATCACTCACGTCGAGGACATCACAACGAGCAAATGCCGTGCGACACTGAAGAGCGAGCTGAAGACTTGGAAAGCAGACGTGTAAGACACCGTTATTGTGTGCTCTAGTAACGTTGTCGCCCAGGGTCCTCCATGACGGTGCTCCCAACGTCGGTGTTGCCTGGGTGCAAGATGCCTTCACGCAGTCCGAACTTACCTTGTCGGCCTTGAAGCTCGCGGCCGAGTTCCTCGTCGCCGGCGGTGCGTTTGTGACCAAGGTGTTCCGCTCGAAAGACTATAACAAGCTGTTGTGGGTCTTCAACCAGTTGTTCGAGAAGGTCGAGGCGACGAAACCGGCGTCGTCTAGAAACGTGTCTGCGGAAATTTTCGTCGTTTGTCGTGGGTTCCGGGCGCCAAAGAAGATTGATCCTCGGTTGCTTGACTCGAAATACGTTTTCAAAGAGGTTGACGACGGGGCGGCGGAGGAAGAGGATGAGAAGAAGCAGAAGGAGCGACAGGGTGCTCTTCTCAATGACTTGTTTCACCCCGAGGTGGTTGTCGCTGCGCATGCTGTCTTTTAATGCTATGCTCAGAAACGTAGACGGCATCGTGATGGGTATGCCGACGGTGCGAACGTCCTCCACGTCGCAATGAGTGTGGTCGATTTTGTTAAGCAGGGCGACTTCGTCAGCATTCTTTCACGGTCAAACACGCTCGTTTTCGACGACAGCGACGACAGTAAAACCATCAAGGAGCACCCGCTGACGACCGAAAATATCTTGGTTCACTTTGCTGATTTGAGGGTTCTCGGCAAAAAGGACTTTAAGGAGCTAATCCGGTGGCGGGAAAGCATCCGCGTGGCCCTTGGGATTGAGAAGAGTAGGGAAGCGAAACGACAAGAGTTGAAGGCGCAAGAGGAGGAAAGGAAGCAGGCTGATGCCAATCCGGTGGAAACGGAGGAAACGATTGCGGAGGAGGTTTGTTAGCGTATAGCTGCTTCATCTTGCTTAATCGCTGCCAGCTTTCCAAGCAAGCAAAAGCACTCCAAGCTCAGGCGAAGCGCGAGAAGCGTCGCTCGCGCGAGCGGAAGGCGAAGCAGCTGTTGCGATTTCGATTGGGAATGGAGGCCCCCATGGACATTGGGATGGAGATTGACGGCGAGGGTGTCGACGTTTTTCACCACGGCGAGGACTCAAATGAGATGAGCATGCCTCAATCGGCGCAGTTCCCCTCCCGAGCTGAGGAGGTTGATGAGTACGATGTCGAAATGTCGCACGATGAAGAGGCATACGATACGGATGAAGAGATGGCGAAGAAGATTGGCGAGCTTGATGGGAACCTGGACGAAATGTAAGCACTGCTACTTCTTCAATTTGTTGCATCATTAACTAATTTTGCGCAGGTATAACGTGTACAGGGAACGGTTATTAAACAAAAATCCAAAAGCCGTCGTAGCAAGACGTAAAGAAAACGGGAAGCAGGCGTTTGAAGATTGGTACGGTGTCGAATGGGAGGAGAAGCTGAAGGGCATTGACGCAGCGGCGTCATACGGGAAGGCGAAGCGGAAAAACGATGATCATGGGTCTTCCGATGATGACTCCTCCGATTCAGATGCGGATGAAGTCATTGTAAACCCGGACGCCAACGACATGAGCGGGGATTTAACATCAGAGTATTTATCAAAAAAGGCGAAAGTGTTTTTTGCCAATCCGATGTTTGAGAATGCTGCGTTGTCGAAGAGCTCGCTGTTTACTGGGGAGATGCAGTCAATCAAGTCGGACAATTCGGATGATTCAGATGGTGAAGACAATCGAGGAAAGTCGTCGCGCAAGAAGTCGAAGACTGAGGGTTCTACCTCTTCTTTTGAAGTCGTCCAGGCGCCGCAAGTAGACGAGGAACATGCAGCCTCCACAGACTTCATCATCGACACGGCCGCAAAGTATACTATGGCGGAGAAGCTGATTAAACCATCCGGAAGGAGAGACTTGATTGATGACGCGTTCAATCGATACGCGTTTAATGACCCGGAAAATCTGCCTTCCTGGTTTACTGTCGATGAAGATCGGCACAACAAACCCCAGTTGCCGGTCACGAAAGAGGCCGTCGCGTTGATCAAAGCGAAGCTGCGGGCATTGGACGCGCGGCCCATCAAGAAGGTGGCCGAGGCCAAGTTCCGGAACAAGTTACGGGCGGACGCGAAGATAAAGAAGGCGATGCGGAAGGCCGCGGCTGTTGCGGACGACGAGGACACGCCCGACGCGTCGAAGCTCAAGAGCGCGGCCAAAATCATGGCCAAGGCCGGCGCCCAGAAGCGGAAGAGGCCTACGGTCGTTGTTGCGAAGCACGCGAACAAGCGTTTGCAGGGAAGACCGAAGGGTGTTAAAGGGAGATATAAGGTAGGGACTTTTCTCAGCTCGCAGAATATTTATTAATTGTTGTCAGATGGTGGATGGGAAGATGAAGAAAGAGGTAATTTGCACTCTTCGTGTTGTTTGTAGAATAAGTCACCAAAACTTCCTTCTTACTTTAGGCACGGCAAGAGAAGGCGCGGAAGATGAGGAAGAACAAGCGCTAGAAAAACATGGTGCGTCAAGAGAAATGAAAGAAATTCATGAGGGCATTTTCTATTGCTCTGAATATGCTCCGGTACACTTGTTTTCACCTTAAGGAACTCCAGTGCTGTAGATAGTTGACTGGAAGATGGAAAACGCATAAATTAGAGCATTGTTTACAAATAGTGACGGGGAAGAGCGTGACACGAGACAAGGACGCACATCCCAAAAAAAAAAAAAGGAAAGAAAAAGAAGGAAGAAGAGAAAACAAGATAATTAATAGGGGGCCAACTGAAGTATCGTCGAATGCGTCTCAGCCCCAATCGTAAGTTCCACCTTGTAGGGGGCAGTCAACTGATTGCGTGTGCAACCTCCATTACCGTCTTTTTTCGCCAACTTTCTCATCTCTAGGTATGCGGATCCGTCATCGCGTAGCGCCGTTGTGCGCATGCCGCATGCGCCTACTGCCGCGACTTAGGCTTAGCAGTATGGATGTGCGGGCTGGATGTGGGTTCGCGGATGGATCATGGAGACCGTGTACGAATGGCCATCAGCGATGTCCAGATATTGCACGTCCGGCACGGATCTGTTGGATGCGCGGGTGGATGGCTCGTCCCCCATGCATATCTTCCGATGCGTGCAAGGGAACTGGTCGAGGAGGGGCGAGGCCGATTCTTGCCTTGGTGCCTCCCGCTTACTTCCGGACTGCTGCTTTCTGACCTTCTTCGTTTATATAGCGCCTAGGTTGATCGTCGGGGGCTAGCATACTATGGGGCAGACGCTGTCAGAGGTAGCCTATATTGATCGAGGTGGTCAAACTAATACGTGCGAAATCAGCCTGTCACGGAAAAGCACTCAACAAGCGGGAGGGATGAGCGGTTCTATTATGGGGCCAGCAGCATGCAGGGATGGCGCATAAGTCGGTCTCTTGGTGATTTAGGCGTGTATTAACGGGTGAGTGTTAACAGCTATGGAGGATGCCCACACTACCCTGTTGGACCTTCTTGCCGAGACAGACCCGGAAGCGAATCCTCGGAAGCGGATATCGTTTTTCTCGGTGTACGATGGTCATGGGGGCGCGACGGTGGCGAAATACAGCGGCAGGAATCTTCACAGATACATCGCCGCCGATGAGAAGTTTAAAGCGGGGAGCTACAAGGAAGCGATCAAGAACGGGTTTTTGCAAACCGATCAGCTGCTTAAAAATGGTTAGGCCCGTTTTTTTTTTTTGGCTTGGTTTATGGTTGATTTAAACTAATGATCTGAATGGCATTTAGACCCTGAGTATCTAAGTGATCCTTCGGGATGTACTGCTGTCATGACTCTGGTAACGGACGATTGGATGCTCTACTGTGGAAACGCGGGCGACTCTCGGGCGATCTTATCGGCGAACGGGAAGGCGTTTCCGTTATCACATGATCATAAGCCGTTGAATCCAGGTTCAGAAACCATCTGCATATCTTTTGTACTAATTTTTCTATCAGAGGAATCTTCGCGAATTAGGGAAGGAGGTGGATATGTCGAATTTGGTCGCGTCAATGGTATAGTGTACATTTCATTGTTTGATTTTAATAAAGGATTTAGGCAATCTAGCGCTTTCGAGAGCTATTGGCGATTTTGAATTTAAACAGAATCAAAATTTGCCTGCTGAGCGGCAGATCGTGACGTGCGATCCTGACATTATTGAGAAGAAAATAGATTTAGACGAAGATGAGTTCATGGTGATTGCGTGTGACGGTGAGCATTTCTTTTTTCTTGTTAAGAAACGTTGCGATAACTAACGTATTTAAGGTATTTGGGATTGCATGTCCAACGAGGCCGTTGTACATTTTGTTCGGAGGGGTGTGGCTAACGGCTTGAGTTTGGAAAAGGTTGCCGAGGATGTGATGGACAAATGCTTGGCGAGCGACTCTGAATTGGGGGGTATTGGATGTGACAACATGACTATTGTCATTGTTGCCATCCTTGGGGGGAAATCGGTTGAGGAATGGACTCAGAAGATTAAGGAGAGATATGAAAGCTCAGCGGGGGAACCGGAGGTGGAGCCGAAGGAGGCTCCCGAGGAGACATAGTCAATACTTGATACATGATGTTATTATTGTAGTTTTGCGCAGTTTACGATATTATAAATGGTTTACGACCCCGAATTCTTTCCAATTGCTTGACAGACATGTAAAATGCGTCCTCGGGTATGGGTGGGACGTTCCACACGAAATGGTGCCTAATTTGTAACATATTCATTTTCTTCGCCGCAATAGAAGCATCAGAAACTGCTGACAAAACGGCATCCATCGCCCCAACGTTCGCGTTGGGCACCTTAACGGCGAATGAAGAATAGTCGATATTCCGCTCAAAAGGTAGCTCAATTCCGTCCGCGAACACCACAGGAATAGCACCGCACACAATACTGTCATATAATCGAGGGCTCCATGAGCTCCACCCCGACGGGCACAGGGAAAACGTTGCATCTCCTAGTTCCTCCCAGTACCTGGCCGAATGCCCTTCGAACACATGGTATCGTTCCGGGAAAAGGCGGCCCAACTCTCGTATATATTGCCTCACTCCATGACTATAACGGAAGTCTTCCTTGATAGTTCCTCGGAAGTACGCAAAATACGGTCGCAGGCGAAAGCGCCAATCAGTCCAGGCTGCGCTTTGTAACAACTCATGCGCATGCTGTCCGACCTTAGCCATCAACGGTGACTGGAGCATCCATGCAACCGAGTCGTACAGATGTGAAAGCATTCGAGCATCCGGGAACATCTTCAACGGTTTGGTAAAGTTCGCGAATGGCGGTATGACGACGTCCTTTTCCTGTGTCAATTGCACCCAAACGCCACCAAATCATCACCTTGTGAGGATCAAAGTTTTCGTACTTAATGATCGACCCCAGAGTTGACATGTGAATAGCTGATTGAATTCGGTGCCGAACCGGATGATCCCACCCTAACACCTCTGAAGCTTGGTCCCATGGGAAAACAAACAAGTGATCCGTCCCACCCGTGATATTCCAAAAGGGCAACGATTGAGATACATGGTCAAGGATCGCTTTATAATCATCAGCCGAGTTTGAAGGATCGGCTTGATACAATTCAGATACCGCGCACTTGCTTCCTTGCATACATCCGGAACCTTTTGCTCCGCAAAGACGCAGTGGTGATAGAGGCACGTCGAGTATTGAGGCACCAGGTAAAAGTTGGCAGAAGCACCAATGCGCGTATAGAATGGGGACTCCTGGAGCATGCGCGGCCAAAGTTGTTCCATGTAATACATGTCAACGGGGCAGCTGGCATTCCAGTTGTGTAGCAGGTTGCGCGGGATGTCGTAATGATAGATGGTGAGCATCGAGTGGAATTTGAAATGCCGCAATTGTTTCACCCTCTCTAAATGGATTTCCGGGCCGTGGATGGTCAGCTCAGCGTGTGCTCTCGTGACATCTGAAAGACTTCAGATCGAATTGTGGAGTTTCAAGAGGACTTTCTAGTCCGGGACGCGTTGGCCAAAGTACTTTCTCTCTATTTAATAAGCCTAAAGGTACCAGGGGGTAGATTTGAGAGAGTACGCGAAGGAAATCGAAAGAGACGTCTACGAGGTGCAGGAAAGCCATGTGCAGGATTGTAAGAAAATTATCGTCAATAATTTTTGATGTGTGCGTGAGATGTGCTACAAAGCGACGGGCTGTCCGGGTTACATTTTCAAATACAGGTACTCATTCATTTTAAGGCTTGTCTGGATGATTCTCCTAGACCTGCGATTCGTTGTTGGAGAACATGGAGGGCATTCTGAGGGGCTTCCAAGCGGATCTCGCGAAGATTAGCGATGAAATCGAAACTCTGCAGGACCATTCACGGACGATGACGGTTAAACTGAAGAATCGCACGGTAGATGACGGCCCCGAGGTTGAGCTAATTTACGTTAGGGTACGCAATCTGACCTGAACGCCATTCTTGAAGGGATTGTCGTGAGCCCCGAATTAATTATGTTTGTCTAATAGGCGTTGTGCTTACGACTAACGAGTTGCAGAAAGATCTGCGAGGGGGAAGTCAACGAGTTCTTTCTTCAACACCTGCTAGACTTAAATCGTAAAATGACATACGTCAAAAGCCAAAAAGGCAAGCATATCCGCGCCCTGAAGGACGTTGGCCCGGAGTTGGAACGTATGTTTTTTCGGGTTTCCTTTCCTAATGGTCTCCAGGTCTTCGTCTAAAGGCATGCTCGACTTCTTCTGGTTTGCAACTAACGTTCGTAGGCTGCTGAGAAGATAAGGGAATTCCTGCTGAAGAAGATCGAGTCTCTACGTGCGCCGAACACAAATATTTGCATTATCCAGCAAAATATCCTGTTAAAGTTTAAGGAGCTTTACTGGTTTTTGATGGAGCGCTATTCCGAAGCCGCATTAGAGCTCCGGTCACAGTATATAGTTACTGTCAGCAACTACTTTCACGCATCATTTGAGAAGTACCTCAAATCCATGTCAAAAATACAAGTGTGACATTTTGCAAAGAATATATCTAACGTCAGCAAGGCTGTAATAGCAGATAAATTGGATTTGATTGGATCGGAAGAGGGTGTTCGTCGAGGTGTGAATTTACACTTCCTCTATTCATTGAGCTGGAACTTTAATTTCTTTTGTTAGGCTTATTCAGCGCCAAGATTCCCATAAAGGACAAAACAAACGTTTTTACACTCGGCGACCGTGTCCAAGTTCTCTCGCCTCTCGATACTGGAATTATCTTGGGATATATTGCGGAGGAGCAAAAGCTCGTAAGTGTCAGCCCGCCGGCTGATTAGACACGCCTAACTCTACGCCTAAATGTTCAAAGAAATTCCCCTATGAAGCGATTTTCAAAAGCGTGAATCGTCTCTTGATGGATAATGCTTCCTCCGAGTACGCCTTTTCTACGGAGTTCTTCTTTCCACCGAAAAGGAAAGTATCGAAAACTACAGAAAATGTGACAATAAGTTCCGTCTTTAATGACGTGTTTGAGGCGACGGTTAAATTGATACAGGTCACTTATGACACGGTCTTAACGCTTTAACGAAAATGAAACAGGCGTCAATAAAACAATACGTTGATACGAGTGTCGATGCGGTCGGAGTTCTTCTGTGCATCCGAATAAACTCGCATAATGTGAGGGTAATGCAGACTCGGCGGATACCGTGCCTCGAGAATTTCATGAACGCGGTCAACATGTTGTTATGGCCACGGTTTCAAGCAATCATAGATATGCACATAGAAAGCGCGCGCAAGGCCCTCCCATCAAAACTGCTTTTGATCAAGGACATTCATCCTCATTATGTAACTAGGAAGAATCTGAATTCTTTGCTAATCCTCTGAAGGTGATAAGGCGCTATGCAGAATTTGCTGCTTCTATATTGACTTTAAATGACGGGTTTGACGACGCTTTACTTTCAAATAGGTTCGTTAATGGTTTGCGCTGAAGAAATATAGATACCAACTTGGTTGTAGTCTGCTACGGTTAAGAAACGAGGTAGAGAGCCTATTATTCAGAATTTCGGCCGAGTTTTCAGATGAAAAGGATCGCCTGGTCTTTTTGATTAATAACTACGATCTTGTCGTCTCCATCTTGAGTGTAATTTGTTACATCGAGATACTTAGTGCTTACGCTCGTAAAGGAGCACACGGCAGGTTCATTCGAAAACGAAAAGGCATATTTCAGCAGCAACTTGGATGGAAAGACGGCAGAGTTCGTCGAGGAAGAACTTAAGCCGCTTTTTGGCTACCTAACAGAGTTTGTAATTCGTGCAGAGATGGAAAAGGATGTGGAAACGTTGGAGACGGGTTGTCTCATATCAGTTTATCTAAACTTACTTTTGTTAACAGATCGTTTTGAAAGAATCGCAACAGAATTTAATGCGGCTTGGAAAAACGCCATTAGTTCTCTAAACGTCTCAATTATGCAAGCTTTTCCCAACTTCCAAAATGGCGCCCGTATTTTGCATTCAGGCTTGACGCAAATTTTGTTATTTTACAAGCGGTTCTTGCTTCTTTGGGAGAAAAGATTTAGTGGAAAGGGTCGGCGGGTTCATCCGGTGGGCTTACAAGCGGTTATGGTAGAGGTGAAGAAATTTGTTCAAGGGCGTACTTTTGGATAAACACTTTTATTTTCTGATGATAGACCATTTAAAATACCCCACATTAAGTTGGTGACAAAATCATGATGTTGGTTGTTAAAATAAGCCTGGGGACGCCTTTTTGGATGCAAGAGTTTGTGCTTTATTACAATAGCGAAAGAGCGCGCGCCTTCATCGAAGGCGCCGTGATTGGCCGGACCTTTTCATCCATGCGCTTTATTTTCCGATAGCACTTATCAAGAGCATTCTCGATGTTGATCCTGTTTTTTATGAGAGACAAGTAAGGCCAGGTAGACTGCTCGCCCTTCAACACCCAGTAGTTGACGGTTTCATACGTTGGGTTGGAGAAAAGGGTGTAAATGTCCTGAGGCGGCTACGTAAGCAACGAATGCAAAATCAACCAGAAAACATCATACCGCCATGGTCAATGTCGGAACTATAGTCACATGCCCTTGTAACCGCTGATAGAAAAATGAGCGCATCACCGAAGGTATGAGGCCGAGTTGCCCGAGCTTAATAAAACAGTTGTCAATTGGGTTACAAGCGGTTCTGAGATACCTGGACCACGCGGTGCTTGATCTCGGAGCCTACAAATGAGAGCAGCCGTCCAAATAGCCCTTTTTCATGAAATTGAGGGCCTTTCGTTTGCAGAGGGGTCATATAGGGATTGGCTTGCGACATGATAAAATGGTTGACGTTAAAGAGCTCACACATCCGTGATTCAGGCGGTGATTCGCTGAAATAAATTAGGTGAGCGAGGCATTTGAGACCCACCCTTCAGAAGACGTCTCCGACCACATAATCGCTATTTTGCATAAGACACCGTGCCAAACGAGATTGCCAAACCTGTAGGGCTCCAGTGCACTATATTTCCATTCCTATCCTTGGCGAGCAGGTCCACAGTATCGTACAAACCGATCACGTGAGCAGAAGCGCACGCAGCGCTCCAAATAAGCTTTAACACTTAGACAGGGCTGCACGTATGCGGTACAAACCACATTCGGCGCCGTTAGGTAATTCAGCAAGCGAGGCACCTCATTTTTCCGTGAAGACGACACTGTAATATTGAGGACGCGCTTTGTTGCAAGGAAAGCTTCCTATCGAATGTTACCGATTTCCCCATTCCTTAACTACCTCAAATGTAATGTCTCCAACATTGCTGCGAACGCAATCTTCTAGGACTTTAACGTCCATTAAGTAGCCTTGCCAGCATTACTTTCAGCATTAAGCAGAACAAAGTACCGTTTTTCAAAAAGCGCGTGATTTTACGTCGGATATTCCCTTTCGAACTTTTCCGGGCAAAAGCTTTCAAGTCGATACCCCCGGGCTCGAAAATCCTCTGCAGGATTGTCTTAACATGATATGTGAACCGTACTGCATACCGGAAGCTCTTCATCGGTGTGAATGCAAACCAGCGCGGCTATCAGGGCTCCGACTGACGACCCGCAAATAATTCTGGGAAGGAGATTGTGCTCGTTTAAAGCTTTCACGACTCCTAGGTGATAGAGGCCTGTCCGCAACGTAAGTCCTTCACCCAAACCAAAACTTCTTACCAAACGTCGCGCCTCCCAGCAGAACAAGGGCACTGCTCCCGAAAGATTGCCGAGTGTCGTGTATGAACTCGATTTTGACAGGCAGCGACAACTCCTCAAACTCATTGTCGCATATATAGTGCAGCTGATAAACGACCTCGTCTTGGTAGTCCTCGATAAGCTTCTTCGTCCTTCTCACGTTTGTTACGAATTCGGAATGTTCATAATAATTACCCAAGAAGAGATCGTGCAAAGAGCCGAACGTCTGCAACAAAAATTGTTAACTCGGGCTTGCAAGCACGCGTACCGTTGATTCCTCCAAGATTGCGAAGTAGTCCTGCCATAAATCAGTAATCAAAATTCCAGGGTTATTTTACCGGAGCGCAACAAGTAAATCATCGACATAACATCCGCCTTCCCTTCTCTAACCTGCCGCAAGTGCTGGAGGCGATAGCCTATAAGCTTGTAATCATATATGTTGGACACGGGATCCAACTTCCATATATCATTGCCTAATGCTCAAAATGACGTTATTATGCTTAGACCGAACCTTTAGCCCTGACGTATTCCTCGTTAGTTACGCATGGAATCAGGTCACTCCGCTCACACGTCAAGCTCCTTTGCTCGCTCAATCCATTCTGCGTACGAGCGCGCAGATCCCAACTTCTCTGCCCCAAAGGCGACCGACTTTTGGCTCCTCCAAAAAAACATAGTTACGTATCTTGACGTAATATGCAAGTCTTTTGATGCTGTAAATAGCTTCTCTAGACGTGCCCTGAATCATCCTATTATTCGATGAAGTATTAATTATTGCCATGCATACTGCACACGGGTTTGCATGCTACACAACTACTCTTTGCAAATAAATGGATTGGAGACCCCATTTGATCTTATAATACATGTAAGATATATGTACAAATGTAGACGCTAAATTGGTTTCGGAGAACGCGTGCTCGACGCACGAGAGGCGGATCGCGAGCGGCCGTTAATAGGTGAGCCCCATCCCGCACGATCCATGACTGGAGTCGAAGGTGCTGAACCCAAGCCCGGCACGACCATCCCATCTGGCAAGCGCAACTTCCTAACAGTTCGCGTCCCGACCCTCCTTCGGGCGTTGCCCCCTTGCGAAACGGCACCCGGTGTTGGCGACCGCGGCTGCGTGTGCGGGAAGGTTCGGAAAGTGGTGTGCTCGGGGTTGTGTGTATGAGGTGACATTGTGTGGTTCGAGTTCATCAAGTTAGCAAGGTGGGCGGCAACTTCGTTGTTCGACGGCTGCAAGACCACACGGTCCACGATTTCCTCTCCAGCTGTCGCTGAACCTCCGAAGCCTACGTGCGTCGGCCTTGGGCTCGAGGGTGAGTGGAACGCATGCAAATGACTCGACATCCGGTAGTGGCCAGTGCCAGGAACAGGGGAGCTTTGCGCAGAATACACGGAGTTCAACTCGGACGACTCGGACATGTAATCGGACACCGTAGCTGAGCTTGATATGCGCGGAGGTCGAAGAAGTCCATTAGACGACTTCAAGTGTATGCCGTTATATCGCGGCACGCGTATCCCAGACTCGGATTGTGTGACTCGTACGCTCGGAGACGACTCGATAGAAGGCTTGCGCAAGTATCTACCAGCATCGGAATAGGGTGGCGCCTGCTCCCTTTCCAATCTTACGTCTTCGGCAGTTAATCCCCTTACCGAGAAATCCGACGACGGCTTCTGCTTCAGAGTGTATGCTGTAATCACCGGCGCTCCAAGTGTTTCGACCTCGGGCGGATCAAAGAGCCGTTGCAAGCCAAGGTGTTCCTTTGCAGAAATACTCAGACTTCGGTAGAGAACATATCCGGAGTTTTGCGCCTCGGAATCTGATGAGTAGCCATCCAGCTCAAGTAACTCGTTGCCATTCCACTTCTGATGGTGAGGCCGATTCGTTCGGTCCATCTCTTCGCTGTGGTAGCCACTATCGTTCAAAGGCATCCCACTTGCCACCTCCGGATTGCTGACATTATCGTGACCATTTAACGGCAAAGACTTCCCCTCGCCGTCTTTCTTTTGAATGAGCACTAGAGAAAGATTGTGGATAAGCTGTGGCAAATCCTCCTGAAACATCTTTCGTAGTTGCCCTTCAATTTGGTTTTGCAGAAATCGGCGAATATTCGGGATGTTATCGAACGTAGAGTTTACGTCAACTTTCTCCAAGGGGTCATTTTTGAAGACCAAAGTGATGCCTTTGACCTTGTCTACGACGAGGACGATGATGCCACGAAGCTTCAAATTACTGATTCGTAACCTCATGGGAACAACGAGTGGCAAATTAGCAGCGAGCATCCCAAAATTGGTGTGAATATGGCCCTTGTGTATCGGCTGACTCAGTGGATTGGCCTGCCCTCGTTAGCACGCCATCGTATGCAATCATCATAAACCTGCACTTTAGTCTGTAAAACTACAGACGCGTCCCCCGTATAGACCAATTTAAAGATGCCCCTGAACCTCTCTTCCGCCAAGTCCCCTATCTCCAAGATCTCCAAATCTGGCGGCTGTGGTTGTTAGACCACGACGGAGGTGATCATCCTCACCTTAGTTCCCATGTTCAGCTCCTTCACGTCGATGTGATCCACGATATTTGCCGGCTTATCGCCCTTGTTCAAAGCTACAGCGAGCTGCTCCCTGGCTTTCGCCATAAACTCGGGGGGGAACTTGCCCCATGCCATCCGGAAAGACATGGCAGGCTCCAAGCGAGATGCAGATCAAGCAATGATCTAGAAAGGCTGGATGGGTGACGGGTGAGCTGCATCGTCTCCCCTCATCTCTTACATTCGGATGCTGTCAAGTCCAGCAAAGCCTTGGTCAAAGTCGTCTTTTCATTCACCCTTGAATTCTTTGCCCGACCCGAAAGAAGCATCGCAGCATCATGGGTGACCCGTCAGTGTGCGATCACAGCATCTTCGATCAGCTGCTCGAGATGGACGAGGATGATCAGGAGCGGGAGTTCAGCCGCGGTATTGTCGTGAACTACTTCGAGCAAGCAGAGACCACCTTTCAGAGCATGACGGCGAGTTTGTAAGTGTGCATGCATGGCAGGCACCATGTGGTTGTCTTCTGACGAACTCGCTTTTTATTGCAGGCAGGCGAATGACTTGGGGGCGCTGTCCCGGTACGGCCACTTTCTCAAAGGTTCTTCGGCGGCGCTCGGCCTCACGAAAGTCAGGATGAGCTGCGAGAAGCTGCAGAACTATGGTGCTTTGAAGGATGAGGCTGGGAATCCGATGAGCGAGGAGGATGCGTTGGCGAGGATCCGGGAAACGTTGGAGCGGGCGAAGGCGGAGCACAAGGAGGCTGAGGAATACCTCCGCAAACTGTATGGCGGCACGCTGGCATGAAAGACTTACATATTTGCTACGATAGGAGGGGGACACACTTGCTTCAATACATGTTATCTCTTTTCAGTACACACCTGCCTTGAAGATGAACTTGTAGATTGGCTGATCTTTTCATCCGCCGTAACCACAGAAAACAGGACAACAACATCATGCTCCAGCTCCACGAAGCCGGCATATATTTTGAATGTAGATGCGATGTATTTATTGAAATTTTCTTCATACATTTAAAATATGCATATTGTCACTTTGTTTCAATTCTCTTCATACCGCCCGTCCACTGCTCCCGGTACCAGGTCGGCAGTTCCACCTTCCTAAAACTAGATCCTAACGCAGGTTCAGGGGTTCCACAAACGCTGCTTCCACTCGATGCCAAAGCCCCGATCCAAACAATGTCCGGATTGACCCTCTCAACGGCCGCAATGCCCTGTTTAGCGAGCACCTGAACCTGAACTGGACAACGCTTGTCCATAAACGTCCACACAAGTTGACCAAGGTTTTTTAGCTCGCGGGGCCTCAGATGCGTGTAGAGAACAATGTTTGGTATCGCCGCTAGGACCGCCACCACAATTTGAGCGCTCCGTGAGGTGTCATGCGTGCGAACGTCGTGCAGGTCTCGACGGGACAAGAGCGAGCGAAGGCGTGGCAATAAATCCTTGCCAACATAACGGGTAAGAAACGTTCGAGTCAGACAGATAGCTAGATCCAAAAGATGAATCGCCTCCATCACGACGTAGTGTTCGCTGTCGTCTAGCCGCGCGATGGCAATTGGCCATAACGAGTAGATGATCGGCCGGAGCTCTTTAGATTGACTAGGTAGCGAGCGCAGTGCCTTCGTAATAAGCGATAACATCCGTTGGCGTAGGTGCGCACCCTTGGACGAAGCAAAGTGCTGAGACTTCTCCAGTATTTTCAACGCATACTTTTCCATCACGGACTTTTCTCTAGGTGTCGAGGCTGACTCTCCAGTCCCTTCATCGGCACTGGCGTGGTGGTCCCTTTTGAACGGCGTACCAGGGTGATGACCCGCACTTCGTTCCTCGTCGTCCACATCAGCCATCTTCGAACACCAAGAAACAAATGCTTTAATCTCGGGCGTAGGAGTTTCCGCGGCGGTCTCAGGCGTGCGAATGCAATCTTCAACGTTAAGCCTATGCGGCGGCGCAGCTAAATCCATTATATTGTCCAAAACCCGAAAGATTAACTCGACCAACGCAGGATTCGACACATCATCAATAGCATCAAAAAGCTCATCAACAAGATCATTAATGTATGGCAGGATATCGCTCTTGCCAATGCGGACGCAAGCGATAAGAACGTTTGGCGACTTCGGATTCTGATTGATATAACGCAGATGCCGTGATATTTCGTTGGCGATGTAATCTATATTCGCAAACACAAACTTGAAAATGTCTTCAAATCCACACGCCTCTCCAACGCGGACCAAAACAGCAGATGCCGTGCTCGATATGGCTTGGTTGCGATCGCCAAGTTTCTCCATAATGACATATAACGTCCCCATTAATAAATACTGAAAATCTCGCCCGAGATAATTCGCAGCCACGCCAATTCCCTCCAGAATCAAGCAAGTGGAGATAATGATCTTGTTCAGACTATCGAGCAATCCGCCTCCAAGGCCGTCACTGAGCCCGCTGTCATTTAAGGAAATGTACATCTTTACTTCTTCCGCGGTTGTCGGAAAGTTTGCAAAGTCCAGTGCAAGGTAGTCGTTCACCACGTTAACCACCGCGCTTTGAGTTCGATCTTGCGATACATGGGCCGCCGTTACAAAACGAGCTAACAGGCCATCACCTTCCTCCGCGATACACCCCGCCATGCACTCATTCACACAATAAAGAGCTTCGCGGCATGACTCGGTTCGCAGATGCATTACAAAGCAGTTCCAAAGGTACGTGCGGTCGCTAAATCTTGATAACAAGCGAAGAAACCGTTGTAGTCCCCTCTCCACCAGCGGGTTGTAAAAGCATTCAAAGCACTTCACGGGAGCCGACTCCGTGACTGCGTCGTCTTCAAAAAGGTTGCCATCATTCCGTCCTCGTTCTTCCAAGATACGAGTGTCTCGAAGGGTCAAACGCATTGATCGCAGGAATGCAGACGTCAGATCCCCGAACACAGACAGTACCACAGCATTAGATGACTCCTGTAGTATAAGCAGATAGCCCGCAGCAAGTCGAAGCAAGTTGACCTTTTGCTCATCGTTTGCAAATTCTAACGTCGACGGTATATCTTGCAGAATTTTGTCGAAGTTCTCTAGCATTGCGTCGGCGAGGATGCTGCGGTCATGAAGAGTTGCTAATGCTTCGAACGCGTGGACGCATTCTTGACGTACTTCTTCTATGTCGTCGTCGAGGAAGAATACAAGGATATCAAAAAGAACTCGTGAGCAGGCTCGAAGACTGGAACAAGATAACAATAACTGCGATGTCATACGCAGCAGAGATATCCGCGCTGACGGTGAGGAATGGGTCCGATGAGGAGTGAACTTTTGCAACACGGATGCAAGACTACCCACCGCGGTCTCCAGCCACCGCGAGCTATCATCTTCCTTAATGTTTGCTAGAGACGCATCGGAAAGAGTCGTACAGATCAAATATTCCGATAATGAGCAGGTTGCAGCCAAAACCTTGCTATGAATTCGAGCGGTTTTTACCAGCAGCCGCCCTACGCTCGACATGATCCCCGGCATCACCTTGCGCAGTGTTGGCGGATGATTCACGCTACGACACCAATGATCGATCACTTTCAAAGAACCCCTGCACACAGATACGCTCCTCCCGGCTTCCGCAGAACTTAGGAGGGATCCGATCACGTACGAAAGCAACGGAGGGTTAGCCAATGCAATCGCTTGCACCTTTCCTCGTATCATAGAGTCGGTGCTGTCCGCTCTACCTCGCCATTCGCAAATTTTAAGCAAGCTATCCATCACGTCCATTGCGGCAAGCCTCGTATCCTCGGACACCTGCACGGCACTGCCCTGGCCAGACTGAAGCGCCGCCGTCGTGGCTCTTCCGTTATTCAGCACTGCAGGTAGGACCGACATGTATTCCTTCAGTAGAGCCGTTTCAATGCATCCTGGTGCCGCGGACCTCAATATGTGGGACAGGCATGTTAGCGCCCGTTGAATAGTGACGCTCGACGAGGCATTTGACCGCAGCATGAGGATCAACGGGTAGGAGAAGTAGTTGACGCGCTGCGAATACCAAGTCGGCTCTGTTATTCCTTCTAGGACCGCCATCAGCTTGCTCAAAGGGCATTCGTCTTCTTTCGCTGGCACATTCCACCAGCTGGAATCCGTGATCTCTCGCATGATAGCCACAATCGCGTGCATTTGCGCGAGAAGGCGGTCGGCGAAGGGGCCCGACTGCTTCGCATGCCGTTAGCGATGTCGTTGTGAGACATCCATACAACCACACCCACGGAAACGCCGGCACTGATAGAATGAGCCCTTTGGCGGAAGGGATCCAAGGGTCCGACCTTGGTGGACAAGCCGTCTTGCCACAACTGCAGTCCTCAAGCCTCCGCACTACTCTCCAAGAATTCGGTGTCCATTGCGGCAGGGGAGGCAAGTGCCCACTACTCTGCGCGAGAGTAGCGGGAAAGAATCCATATACTTCCTGTATTCCCAAAATTAGTGCATGTGTTATGGACGCATTGTGTGGCTTAGACTACAACACTGACTAGCATCCGGTCAAAAGGAATTCCTTACTGAAATGACCGTCCTGGTCGTTGGCCGTGAGATTGCTCTTCTGCTTGATAGCGATAAGATATTGTTTGCTCATGAGTTAAACTTCAGATGTGCAAAGGCAATGGTCATTGAGCGAATTCTCCACCTGATGAGGTTTGCACATATTACGCGGAACTGAACAACCATACATATGTTAGCATACATATACTTTGATATGCCATAATCACGTCATGTGGCGCTAAGTTCCAAATGTTCCCATCCGGTAGAAATAACGTCCTTTCCGTGCGAAAAGGCAATATCAATGGAATCTTGCGGGAGTAAAGTAGAAATCCTCCAGCACAGAAAAAGTAGGGAGATTCACAAGCGTTTTCCGACGCGAGCAATGGACCTGCCTATGCAATTGGTGAAAATCCACGAGACTATCTTAAAATTCACTTGCTTAACTACCCTTTTGACATTTGCCAAATTATGAAGAATACTCAAGCGAGATAAGCTCTATACATGAAGTGTGAAGACCCAAAGTGGGACCAATCCCACACTCTGTTCGATGTTTAGACTGAGCTATGAATGTTGTCATTTACAACATTTCCCAAGTTGTTATCACAGTATAAAAGCACTATGATAGCTATCATGTCTTCCATCATGCAATATTCTAGGTGCAGGAGTTTCTCAGCAATATTTTGCCTGATGATGCATTTTTATCTCGAAGGCTTGATACGTTGATGATGAATCAGTTTTAACGCTTATGCAATTGTTAAGTGGTTGTCGTGAAAAAATAGTACTTTCGCAGGTTAGAAGACAAGCCAATCCCTTTCAATCGATGTTTAAACCATATCACCATTTAAGTGCTTCAGTTCAGCACATGTCTCAGCTTCCGTTAAGACACCTCCCCTACATAGATAGAAACGCCCAGTGGCTTTCTGTCATGTTCGTCTCCGTAATTTGCATCCGCATAAATTGGGAATTGCTGCGGAGTTAGTTCACGATAGAATAGAACGAATACAGAATTCCATGGTCGTAGGTTGCATAGATATTGCAGTATTTAAACTAAGGCTTTCATATCTTCTCCTGTGGCTTTACCAGCTTGAAATTGTGCGAGGTAGTTGACCACATACATCAAGTCAGCTCTGGTGTGTTGTGCCAAATATGTTAATTGCATCAAGCATGAAGTATACAAAAATACACCGAGACATTTTCTCCAGTGTTAGTACTACGTCATTCTCATCGTGTCGATACGTGATCGCTATAGGAGTTTCCATTATTTTCGGAAGTTGTCCCTCGCTGGTTTCCCAGTACCCAATTTCCATCAGAAATTGTTTCGCAAATTTATGTTGTCGTATAAAAATGCCATCTTTCACTTTTTCAATGCTGATCGACAAGATCCATTGCGCTTCAGAGTCGCGATAGGACACTTCCAATTGGCTGTTCAAATCTTCCTTTAATTGCTTTAGCAATTTAGGATCTGAAGCGATCAGGACAAAATCGTCAACGTAGATACTTGGAATCTGCAATGATCGCATTGCTGTGTCGATTTTATAACACAGACAACTAACAGCCGTGCTTTGCTTATAGCCAATCTTCAATGCAGTCTCGACAACAAGTTCATACCACGCCCTTTTCAGACTGTTTCAGTCCGTAGAGTGCTTTTCGTAGCTTCCATATCTTGCGTCGTCTGTTTTTCTCTATGGATTTGAATCTTTGGGTGCCCTGATGTATACGTTTTCTCAAAGCATTGCATGTAGATAAGCGGTCTTAACATCAAGTGTCCCTATAACAAGGTCGAACATCGCGCATAGGGCGAGTATTAAGCGAAGCATGAATATTTTCACATTTGATGAATAAGTTTCGAAGTAATCTCTGCCATATTTTTAGCTAAATCCGCGTGCAACAAATCTTGCTTTAAAGCGGAGGAGATCACCCATTCTGAAACTTTATAATCAAAGACCCATTTGATGTCCGTTACATGTTGACCCTCATCTTCGACGTCTTCCCAGACTTCTTGTTCTTTGAGGACGTTTAACTCAGAATGGCTGCCTTCCATTGTTGGCGCTATTTCTCATGTTCTTTCGAATACATGGCTATATCATAGCTTGAAGGTGCTCGTGGCATTTCGAATGTCGTTGTTGGTTTTGTTGGTTTGTCTGGTACGACATCAAGAACGAGTCGAGGATCAGTTAAAGCATTTCAGCAAATAAGATTATGGAATTGATTTTCCATAGCGAACTCTTTCAATTTGGCAGAAGTCAATAATCTAGCATCAGCTCTCATAGCTGTAGCGGTCTGTATCATCTGTATTGAAAAAGGTTCTTCTGTTGATATGATGTCTGTCCCTTTATAACTTTTTATGTAATTTCTTCCTCCCCCGGAAACTCTTTTACCTCTTTTTGGTCTAGTGGTTCAAAGAAGAAGATGTGAAGATTTATTACTTCTTGATTATTAGTTTTATATATCATTTTATTTTGTCTGTAGTATTTTATATATTGTCTGATGTCAAGTGTAGTAAGTAGTGAATTAGCCAATAAGTTTTTGCCAGTGAGAATTTGAATAAGACACAATTGAAGTGAAGTGATCATACAGAGTGCCTTACAGTTTACCTCGCAATAGTAGAGACTCGGGTCTACTTTTTCCACCTTATGCACCTGCTCTCGTACTATGCGCATGGTGCCCTTGTTGCCGCAAAAGTACAATGTTATGGTTGCCTAGAATTGCTCCCGCCCTGCCCGACAATCATTGTTTACCTTGCTCCCGGAACATCGCAAAAAGGCGGATAGGTCGTGAATGAGGACGCATTGGTGCTCCTGCTCTCCGGCTTTGTTGCTCCCGCCCCAAAGGGTTTCGATGATGCCTTTTGCGTATGCGTCTTTATTCTCAAAAAATGTTTTTTCCCTTCTAGTTTTCAAATTTCAAGCCGCGATCATGGGAGAATCAATCAGCACATGTCTTTCTATATTGTTACAGCCAATGCCAAGCCCTCGCCCTTGTATGCTATCCTCGCCCTCGACAACATTGCATCGCCCGCATCCCATCGCCCATTGCTGACAACCTCCAGCGCAAACGCGGACGCTATCAATGCTAGCCATTACCACTATGTTCAGCTCAAATGCCATTGCTGTATCATCATTCATCAACGGTCCGCCTCAATGACTGCCCTCTGTGGGAAAGCCGGGTTGGCATCTTGGCGCCACGCTCAAGCCTGCTGAAGATTGGGGGTCCGTAAGCAATCTGCTTCGATGATCGTCGGCTGAAGCTTTCGATTCCACACCTTGTGCACTTATAATAACATCGGGGTTTTGTCGGTGTCAGGTAGTCATACTGGCCGCAGCTAACATAGCAATATGGAATACATACATTTGTATAAGGACGCAGTTTCTTTGCAAGTGATGTCGCACCGAACAACATGTCTTTGCCAGCGATGCGTATCCCAGCAACAGTACATCTACAACCATCCCACAAAACATCCAACGTAAATTTCAAGGTGAACCACTTGAATTGCACCAAACCAAAAAGAAGAAAGCAGAGAAAGAGGTAGGAGAACCGACTAGTACAATTCACCCTAGAACACGCGGGGAGGCAATCTGAAACTAACAGTCGTCTCCTTCACCAAAAAAAGAGTTAATGGGGGGATGTCGTTCTCAGAAATAAGTTTCCAACCGGCATTCCCCTCCCGCTTTTCTCGCTTCCGCATGGCCTTCTTTGTCTCGGCGGAAGCCTTCCTCTTTAAACCGCTTGCGTTCGCCGGGATATTAGTTTTCCGCGGCGTCCCCAGCTTTTCGACTTTGCTGACTATGACCCGCTGAATGACGTCGTTCACATCGGCGTCGTCATACGTCATACCTCCCTGCCTCCTCGTCATCATCAGAAACCTTTGACGCAGCGCCACGACCCGCACCCCAGGGCTCCATGTCGTTCGCCTGCATTCCCTCCTCCAACCCCGCTTGCTGCTTCTCAACAGCGTCGGCGACACGCTTAACCATCCCATTGATTTCGTCCTCCTCCTTTTCCAGCTCCTCACCGGGCTTGCCATCGCCAGTCTCATTACCAGGCTCCTCGTCCCCTAGCTCGTCGTGTTTGACAAACCGGCGTTGGGTGAGGCCATTAAAAAGAGATCGTCAAACTTGTGAGGGCATTAAAAAGGAGGTCGTCGAACTTGCCCACTTTTGCGTCGGCCGACTCGCTCGTGCCGCTCTCGTCCACCATATCCCTGTCCTCACAGGGACGTATATGTTAACACAGCGTCAGAACGGAGAACGCCCAACCTCTCCACCGTTCGAGTCGGCCACCTCCTCCTCGCTCTCACCATCCTCCCCTTTGCTCTCGCTATCCTCTCGATCCGCTTCAATCACGCTATCGACGGGCTCCCCTTCGCTTTCGCTATCGACGGGCCCCTTGTCGCTCTCGTTATTGACAGGCGCCCCCATCAGGTTAACCCTTTTGACGAAATGTATCCAATCCTTTGGATCCTTAGCGTAAATCGCGTCCCGAACTGCGTGCATCGCCGGACCAGCCATTTTTTTATTTTCAACATGTTGTTAGTAACGTGAAGTCGCCTAACAGATTATTACCATATAACCTCCGAAGGGACCCGTGAAGGGCTAGTTCTTCATCTTGCACTCGTGCTTCAGGCTGAGGATTTTCTTGAGATCCACTCGCCCTCCGGATTATCGCGGATCACCGCCTCGTTGAGCAAGTTCAGCAGAACTTGTCCTGATGTTCTCGCGATTTAGACCGACCGCAACTCTCCCAAGGCCTTTCCGCTTCTTGTCCATGTTGTAACAGCAGGTATTCGCTCTAACACTGACCTGCGTGCTGATCTCGTAGAAATGGTGATAATTGGAGAGATGGCAATAGTGTGGGCTGTTGTATTCTTTGTTCTTTCCAGTTGTGCTTAATATACTCATGACTACGCCCGGTAACGCCTACAACGCCGAGTAGTGCCTACCACGCCCAACTACGCCCTACACGCCCAAATAATAGCGCCCCGGCGACGCCGAGTAAAATCGGCGCTCCCGGCGGTGCCTTGCGACGTCCTGGGCCCTAACTATCTAAACTCCGCACTAGATGCTCACGCGAGAAGCAAAACATACACTATAACACTCCCCCTTTTGCGTACTCGCTTACATAGACATTAAAACATACTAATCCTATCACAATGTTTGTCGAAAGAGTCTTTAGCTAGCGGTTTTGTGAACATGTCGGCTGGATTGTCGGTTCCGGCCACCTTTAGCACGATCACCTCCCTTGCACTAATCATTTCTCGTATGTAGTGATATTTGACGTCGATGTGCTTGCTGCGTGCGCTCGCGGCTCCCCCTTGTTCGGCGATCGCTATAGCCGCTGAGTTGTCACAGTACACTGCGGTTGGTTCGCGTTGCTCCATTCCAAGCTCTTTGAGGATTCGACGTGTCCAGATGACCTCTCGAACGCCTTCATACAATGAAATGTACTCTGCGTGCGTTGTACTGGTCGCAATAACTGTTTGTCGCTTGCTTTTCCAGCTTATGGCGCCGTTGAGCAATAACACAAAACCGGAGGTCGATTTTCGCGTTTCCAGGTCGCCAGCGAAATCGGAATCAACGAAAGCGACCAAGTTTGTGATGGTCCTGCTGAGGCGCAGGCCTTGTCGTGTCGACGTTTCCAAGTATCTGGCCACGCGTATTCCAGCGTGCCAGTGTCCAGTCTTGGGTGTACTTGCGAAACGCGAGAGATATCCTACCGCCGTCGCGAGATCAGGCCTTGTGCAAACCGTAAGGTACATTAAACTTCCTATGAGGCTTTTGTATGCGGTCTTGTCACAGGACTCTTGTTCGTTCGGCCCGAGATGGTCCATCGTAGATGTCAATGCAGTTTTATCGAGGGGTGTGCCGATAGCTGAACCACGTCCGCCGTACTTGGTCGTTATTTGACGTGTGAGTCCGGGTTGGGATAGGTAGAACGCGTCGTCGCGCTTCTCAATCTTCACCCCCAAGAACTCCTTGAGTTCGCCTTGGTCCTGCACCTTGAAATGCGCGTGCAGCGCTTTCTTGACAAAATCCATGACCCCCTGCGCCTTTCCCGTGATGAGAATGTCGTCCACGTAGACCGCAAAAGCACCAACGAGCTCGTTGTTGTCGTGCACAAGGTATAGGCAGGGGTCATATTGGGACCGTTGGAATTCTGGGTGCGAGAGCACACATCGGTTGAACTCCTCGTTCCACGCCGAAGCTCCTTGCTTTAACCCGTATCAGGTAAAAACCGTCGTTTCGCTATTTGATCAAGTCCGTTATAGCGGCCTTGGTCGTTGGCCGTGAACTTGCTCTTCGGATTCGTAGCAAGGCAGGTGTATCGTTTGCTCAAAAATTGAACTTGAGATGTGCAACTGCAAATTAATCGTTGATTGTGCGCATTCCTCCGCCTGATTGGACGTTCTGAGGCGAACGAAATAATTGGTGCGGAGTTTGACATGCGCCCAATATTCTGACTGATCCTATGCTATGCGTCTCATTTCGAGAATGAGACGTGGCATAATATATAGTACACTTGTACAGTACTATAGATTCATGAAATGTTATGATAGACAGCATCCGTAGTCCAGTCTAATCACTGAATAGAGTGTGGGATCGACCCAACTTTGGATCTCAAGTATACGTGTTTACACCTTATCTCGCTTCCTTGAGTAATTTTCATAACTTGGCCAATGTCGATTAGGGGTAGCTAGTCCCTTAATTATTAGCAATCAGGTAGATCTTCGGAGGATCCCGTGGATTTCACCAACTGAACAGGCAGGTCCTTTGCTCGCGTTGAACAAAGCTCGCCGAGTCTCCCTACTTTCGCTATACTTGAGGATTTCCACCCTGTTCCACCAATAACGCATTGGTGTTGCTCTTTCCCAAGGAACGAGCGTGATTCCTATCGGATGGGAACATTTGGAACTTTAGTGCCGCATCACCTCTTAGTGATTATGGCGTATCGAACCCCTGTATACTAACATATATGTGATACTGCGTTCCGCCTGACACTCCCCCGCGATATGTCATAATCATGTCAGGGGTAAAAATGTCGTGGTTCTCAGTCGATTTTTGATTCTACCACTCTTAGATATTAAATAAACCGTGTAAAAGGGCATGACTCCAACCTTTACATGTTGCTATGCTACTTCCGATGCGACTTCGGAAAGTTAGCATAGTCCTTCTGCTGTCTTTGCGTTGTAGCATAGTCAGAGGCAATTTAAATTATGGTGGTGAACATACCATTTATGGTCAGGTCTAAAATCTGCCATAAGATGGAAGGATCGATATGTAAGCGTATTAGCTACAATTGAACTTGTTCCTTTGACGTCTGCCAGAGAGCAGACACCCAGTAATTGTCTATGTTTTATAAACAATCCTGCTGGCTGTGCCTTTGTAAAGATATCAGCTATCATATCTTCTGTCATGCAGTATTCCAAAATGCGCAACTTTTTCAGCAATAGTCTGCCTGATAAATGCACTTTTTATCTCGAAGTGCTTTACACGTTGATGAAATCGTGTGTAATGCTAATGCAATTGTTGACTGGTTATCTTGAAGATGTTAATTGGCAATTGAGCGACAAGCCAATTTCTTTCAACAGGTGTTTAAACCATATAACTGTCTTGATTGCTTCGGTTAACGCGTATGTTTCAGCTTCCGTTGATGACAAAGCAATTGTGCTTTGTTTCTTGCTACCATAGGCCCACACCCCATTGCTATACAGAAAAGCCCAGCCCAAACGTGACTTTCTGTCGTGTTCGTCTCCATAGCTTGCATCCGCATAAATCGGAAATTGCTCAGGAGTTAGTTCATTGTAGAATGGAACTTGTTCCACTGACGAATTTTTGAAATATAAAATTCCATAGTCGTAAGTGCTGCGTAAATATTGCAGTATTCGAACTAAGGCTTTCATGTCTTTTCGTGTGGCTTTACCAGCTTGAAATTGTGCGAGGTAGTTTATCGCATACATTAAATCGGGTCTGGTGTGCTGTGCCAAATATGATAATTTCATCAAGCATGAAATATACAAAGACATTTTCTCCTGTGGTAGTCTTTCGTCATTCTCAACGCGTCGATAAGTGATCGCCATAGGAGTTTCCTTTATTCTCGGAAGTTGTCCCTCACTGGTTTCCCAGTACCCAAATTCTATCAGAATTTGTTTCGCAAACTTATGTTGTCCTATGAAAATGCCATCTTTCACTTTTTCAATGCTGACTGACAAGATCCATTGCGCTCCAGAATCGCGATAGGACACTTCCCATTGGTTGTTCAAATCTTCCTTTAATTGCTTTAGCAATTTAGGATCAGAAGCGATCAGTATGAAATCGTCAGCGTAGATAATCAGAATCTGCGTTGATCGCATTGCTGTGTCGATTATATAACACAGACAACTGGCAGCCGTGCTTTGCTTATAGCCAATCTTCAATGCACTCTGGACAACAAGTTCACACCACGCTCTTCAGACTGTTTCAGTCCATAGAATGCTTTTCGTAGTTTCCAAATCTTGCGTCTCCCGTTTTTCCCTGTGGTTTCGTAACCTTTGGGTGCTCTGATGTAGACGTTTTCTAATAGCGTTGCATGTAGATAAGCGGTCTTTACATCAAGAGTCCCGATAACAAGGTCGAACATTACACATGCGAAGCGTTAATATTTTCACAACTGGTGAGTAAGTTTCGAAGTAATCTCTGCCATATCCTTGGCTAAATCCGCGTGCAACAAATCTCGCTTTAAAGCGGAGGAGATCAAAGACCCATTTACTATCCGTTACATGTTGACCCTCGTCTTCGACTTTTTTCCAAACTTCTTGTTCTTTGAGGGAGTTTAGCTCCGAATCTATAGCTGCCTTCCATTTTAGGCGGTACTTCTCATGTTCCTTGCTCCTGCCAATTGCTTGCTCCCCGCCCACCAAGTCCCTCTTGTCCCCATCCGTACCTCTCTTGCTCCCCGCGCCCCTGCTGCTCTTCCCTGAAGCGGATTGCGAGCAAGCAGGGGAGAGAACGACTCGACAGTCATCCTCGCTGCTGCTGCCCCAGATATCGTCAACTTCTTGTTGAAGCTGCCTCTTCGTCTTCCTGCGCATGGTGTGAATGTGAACTTGCAGGTGAGAATGAGCTGGATCTGACGTGCCACTTCCACTTCAGTCACGCTTTGCGTATCACAGTTGGTACTTTCCGCCACGCGCTTATACTGCGTCCCCACGTCCTTCAGTATGGCCCCAACAACTTTTGTTAATGCTTCCAAGCCTTCCCGTGAACACACAGAGACATTCATACGCATTAGACGTTGTTCACAGTCGATCCCTTTCTGGTGTTTTCAAATGGTTGAAAAAAAAACACATAGTAAATTTTATTATCACGCAGATAAAAAGTCTTGAGGAAATTTTTCACGGTGCTAAAAGTTTTAATTGATGTCTATGACTTGAGATTGTGTTTCCAAATAAGCTCAATACCAATGTAATGGGGCAGCTATCATTAAGGCCGCATTGTTAAGCTCTACAACGTTACCATTGCCAATGCTTCACTGAAGCAGCATGTAGCTTGAAGACCTTTTTTTAAAAACATCGCGTCCAAAGTTGATGGACAGCCTTCAATGGATAAGATAGACAACAAGATCAACAGTCTCCTAAGGCGACACATGAAGACAGAGAAGGAGCCCGACTTCCGCCTTCAAGGCGTCGAGGAGGGGGATCTAAGCGCCGGTGGCCGGACACGGTGATCGAGGAGACCGAGGATCAGATCTTGGGGCAGCTCTCTCGTTCGAACCGTGTCTCGAGTCTCCGCCACCAGCAAAGAAGAGGTCACGTGCCTCTAGCGAGTAAGGGGCCGTTGGAATATCAGGGAGAGGACTTCCTGGAAGCGGAGCCTTTGGACGCTTGGGAGGACATACACGACCCTTGGGAGGAGATTGACCTGGAAACGGAGAAGATACGTCTAGGATGGAATTCTTACTTTATCGGTGCGAACTTTGCTGTTTACTAGGTAGTTTATAAAGTTGCAGGACAGCAGAAGCCTGTGTTTCACCGCAAAAAGCTGTTGCTGATTGAGGATTCAAGAAATGCTGAATGAATCAAGTCGCTCATTATCTGATCTTCGTTAATGCGGAAACGCAATTTTCCGCAAATTGCTGCTCTGTTCCTTCATGTCAAGGTAACTATGCGGATGTAAAATTTCGCAGGTGCACCTAAGGCCGTTTGCCGACAGTGCAAGTTAGACCACCGCAAACTTGGGATTTGTTCCGACCTTTATTGGAATCACGCAGTGCCGGGTCACGGCGTATTCAACGAAGCCGGGATAAGCTTTCCACGACGAAAAAAGAGCGTTCATTGCTGTCGGACACTGCCTACCTTCCGCGATTGGCTGAGTCAAGTTCTGGTTTTCACACTTCATGGATACGAGGATGTAGATGTTGTTTTCTGTCATCGTCATGAAGTCCCGGAAACTTTAATGTTGTCTGGCTTTAAGGCATCTTTTATCAAAAGCCCTAGTAAGATTTATTTGATTTTAATGACCCAAATTAGCTTAGGGTTATGCCTTTTGTACATTTATGTTAGATTTTGCCGTTAAAATGAAAAAGCATCACAGGCCCTTTCTCGCCGTCACCAAGAAGTTTCTCACTACGGCTATGAGCGAAAGCAATGTCCAGGCTTCGCTGTATAAGCCTTACATGGCGGCATTGCGGGACTATGTCTTGATTCAGCACCTGGTGCATCACGGACGGTTTGCGCAGGCAATTGTCAATTGTCGATACTTACGGACATGGAAAGACATTCTGCCCGTGCAGCTTCGATCACGACGATAGTTCTATCACAGTTGTGAAGTTAGCAAGCGCAACAATAGTTGCCACTTCCCAGAACCATTATCCGTTGAAGAATGAAACGGCCGCTCACAGGAACACTGCATACATATCAGACACATCTTGGCGCCTCCGCTCACTTTTACACTTACATTTTACGGAACGCGAGATAGTGAACCCGGCCATGGTTTCACACGGTCATCTTGACAATGGACGCAGTCTCGTCCTGCCGGCCGTTCAAAAAGGCCGGCAATTATGGAAACTTGTTCTTACACGGTCAATACTTTCTTAATGCCGATCCGGACGCCGAGAGTGTTGCTAAGCAGGGAGGCGTCAACAAGAAAAAGGCGACAAATGGCAAGAAGCGTGACGGGTGTTCGTCGCGGTACAGGGCCGGAAACGCGGCGGGGAAGGTGTAAGGCGACTTCGACGTGAACGGGTTATTTGTGGGCCAGTGCAACCATGAGGTCTTGAGTCGGTGCATTGATGCATCGTCCACTTGAGAAAGTCTCGTTCTAATTTTGAGAGAATCTCGAACGCGGTGAAGCCTATAATCTTGCAAATACCCTCATTCGCGTTCAAAAAGAAGCTTCCTCTCGGCCTATTATCCTCATATACGACATTGCTTGCAAGCTCCTGACTCAACGTGTTAAGAACAACTTGGACATGTGTTACGTGTTACATCAACGTTGTGCCCGTCTTGCATGCGTTTAGTCATGACACGCCTTGCCAGCTGCAGTTTAGCCCAAGAGTGGTGATGGCCGTCGGGAGTCGGATGGATGGCGAAGGTTATGAGAGAACGTTTAGTTCAATATAAATTGGGGTGGCGGCTACTAGGAAGGAGACTGCAGGAAATAGGCATCTTGATATTTGTTTTATGCTGGAATACCATAATCGCGCAAAAGTATTACGTGTTCTCTGATTGGCGTTTGCTAACCAATCACAGATCCAATCACTTGTGGAGAAGAATATTATCAAGGCACTGCCCTGGAAGCGTTGGGGGATTTATTTAAACGCGGTTACCCGAAGTTGTCCTACAAACAATGTCTGAAAGCGAACTAGGACCGCCGTAGAATACAATACCGCCAAAAGAAGAATCCAGATGAAGTCGATGACCTGTTCCAATTTTCTTCAAGGAAATGTGCGAAATTGCACAACTATACAAAGAATTGACAATCTAGGGGAAGGAAAGGTCGTGATGTATGTATGCGCTTTCTAATGTTGGGCCTCTTCAGGCTATTCTGGATCAACTTCCCATTGTCCAAGCTAAAATGAAGCCAAAAGCCGATGTGGACAAGTTTAGCGCTAAAAGCCAAACGATAAACTGCGTTGCTCAAGGCAATTCGGCAGCTTTCCGACTTAAGTGACAATATCGATCTAGAGGAGGATGCCTCTATTTGGATTTGCAGGACTTCAGGGACATTGCTGACGTCGTCGAACGCAGTGAAGAGATGACGATGGGGGTATGTGAACAGTATGACGATTATGGCCAGAGTCGCCTCATACATTAGGATCTCATCTTTATTTTCTTTATATCTATGGCAGGAATAGAATTAAGTTGTTACAATGTTAGTAGAAAATGCAGCCTCATATTTTAGCTAGATCATCATGAATTTTACTTAGTAGTTTGCCTGTCGTCACCAAGAGGTACATTAGTCTGAGAACTTGGCATATTTCTAGTGTCGAGTATAAATGGCTTGTAGCTGAGCCGAATTAGCCAATAAGGAGAATACAAGTGATTTTGCCAAGCTGAGCCCATTAGGAGATGCACTCACCTGCAGTAATACCTCTGCGAGACCCATATCCTTCACAAGTTATGAGCCCCGATCTGAGCTGATTAGGAAACATTTGACGAGCATTTACGGAATATACGGATTTATTACAAATTTGTGCGGAGTCCACGGAGTGAGAGACCTTCTAAAGATACCATAGAAGATGCCGTCGACTAAGGACAAGATCTTGAATGATATCGAGAAGTATGATCACAAAAGAGGATCTTGGATGCTATTTCTGAGATTAAAAGCTGCATTCAAAGCAAAGGGATGGGGTAAGCACTTATCTTCCAATCATAACCCCGCCAACCTCCCACTCCTCGAGGAGAAGGAGGATGTCGCTAAGAGAAAAGTCGAAAACTGTAAAATCCGAGCTGAAGAAGAAAAGAAGAGTTACGCACTGTTACTGTCAAAGTTGGAGGACGAACTGGCAATTTTGGTTATCAACAAGAAGACCACTCACCAGGTATGGACGACTTTGGAAGAGCGTTAGGAGTCGAAATCACAGACTGCAATCGCCTCTCTGAGGAAACAATTATTGGATTTAGTATTTGATGATCATAAGTCGGTTACATCACACTTAGCTGTTGTTCAGAAAATTCGTCAAGAGTTATTGTCGGCCGGAGCCGTCCTAGCGGATGAAGATGTTATTACTCATGTTTTCAAGTCGATGAAAAATTTGACTCAATACAGTACCTGTTTCGAAACCCTGAACCACTTGAAGATGTTAGCCGGAGACACTGTGAAGATTACCTACGACAAGCTGACGGAAATGTTGTTAAAAAAAGGAAGGGAATTGAAGAATTTCGAAAACGAAGGACTTAGCTCATCTGAGAAGGCCATGATGACGAAAATGCAATCAAAGTCAGACAAGGATTCCTCGAACACAAAGGAAAATGGAAGCCGAGCTCGCCGAGACGATAGCGTGCGTCCAGCCAGAGTGGCGGCCACCGCGATCCGAGGACCTGTCATTACTGTAAGAAACAAGGACACATTGCAAAGAACTGTCAAAGTCCAGGAGGAGGTGCGTACTGCGTACCAGGGATCCAGCCAGCAGCACCGTTCGTCCGAAAGCAGAAGTGGTATTACCTGTTACAAATGCAAGAAGTTTTGCCATCGAAGTTCAGTTTGTAGAGCTCCAGCGGTGGCGTTTTGAGGTATTGCACAGTCCGGAAACCGAGACCGTCGAGATGATTGTGGATCCCGTCGAGAAGACAGTCGAAGTCACTTAGCCTGGCAAATATAGATGCATTAGTTTCAGGATTGAAAGTTCGAGAAGTGCAAAGCAATGAAAGGAACTTAGCTGTCGAGCCAACTTTGGTGGCCTTACACCGTCGACCGACCCGACGGAGGCCACAAAGTATAGTCGAGACACTGCGTTTTTAGACAGCGGCATCAGATCACTATTTTATCGATAAGAAGTACTTTACCTCATTATCCGAAGACGAACATTCCTTAGCTCCCGTAACCGGAACATCGAAATCGTATCAGCCCGGAGGATTAGGAGAAATTAGATTTATATTTCACAATACAAAAGGAAAGGATTTGGACATTACCGTTAAAGACATTATCTGTATGCCGTCGTACTTCGCAAACTTGATCTCGTGGGCTCGCTTAAGTCGCCTAGGATTTCGATTAGTAGGACAGGGATCTTACCTGTTAGTGTTCAAAGGAATTCAGTTAATCATGCGTGCTGAAAAAAAGGAAATGTGTTTCCAATTGACCTTACCATCATGAATCCAGTGGGAGAGCCGTCCAGAGCCTTGGCCACAGCCGCGTCGCCGGAGAACTCGTTGGTGAAGTGGCATCGTCGCCTAGGCCATGTCGCTCCTGCTGTGATAAAGAAGTTAGCAAATCGTTTTCCAGAAATTACCCTGAAATCAGATGATGTTGATGAGTTCTGTGATGCATGTGTATAAGGTCGCTAAGCGCGCACCATTCCCTCGCCGAAACCTGCAGAGAAGTTCGAAAGTGTTAGATTTGATACATATCGATATCGTCGGATCTTTGAAAGTTAGGTCAGTTTCCAGATATGAATATTTCTTTACCGTTGTTGACAATTATTCCATAGTTCCGTTCGTTTACCGTTGAAGCATAAGAGCGAAGCATTTCAAAAATTAGTCGAAATAATCGATTATGCAGGAAGATTTACCGAAAGCAGTTTGAAGTCGATTAATGCCGATAATGATGGTGTATTCCGCAACAAGGAAAAGATTCAGAGCTATACTTTGCGTTGTTAAACCAGGTAGGCGTTTTTCAAAGAATCGCGCATGGTATGCCCTTTGTATAATCCGCGTTCGCAGGTTTAATGCCAGTATATACTGCGGCCTTCCAGCCCTAAGAAGATTCCCAAGTCTGCTTTAGCTGCAAACGTGTTCCCCTTGGTTCTTCCGTCTCCCAACGTCCTTAATATAAGCACAAGGCAACCTAACACCGGAAGTGCTGGTAATCTGGCAGTGTTAACTTTTTTCCAGACCATCTTTCCGAAGGGATGAATCCATTATTTAATGTATTACCTTTTGCCTGGTCTAAGGACCGCCAAGATCAAATATGCCACTCGGCCTCGTTTTTCATCGCGTAGGTCTAGAGATTTCCAAATAACCCTGCTGTCGCCAGCATGCATAGTGCACGAGTTACTAGCTCTCGGAAAGGTCTTTCATAAATTACCGCCCAGCGCTGAAACAAATGGGACAATTCATTCCAACATAATTGGATGGTTCGGTGACAATTCCATTCTTCAAAAGAATTCGTTTTCAGTTCTCGTCCGTTGTCTGCCCGTAGATTTTCTACGTGTTTCTGCTGATAATTATCCATCATTTGATTGGTTTTCTTTAATGCAACCAGAGCTCGGGATTTTTTATGCAATTGTGTTGATAAACACTACCGATGACCATGCATCCACAATCGATTGGAGGTATGGTTCTTCATTGTACGCTCTAATCGCATCTTCCTGCATTAATCTGTTCCAATTCTCTCTGGCACCCAGGTCACTTCGTATCATACAACGGTAGAAAGCGTGCTTTATATATTCAGCACAAATTAAACAGTCATCCGGGTTAGGAAAATAATTTGCCACAGTATTATTAGAATGTAATTCATTGGTAGCTTTTGCAGTATTGCCGTTTTCGTCACAACTCTCATTACCATCCCCCTCAACTGAACTTTCGCCTTCTCGGAAGTACACTCGTCGCAGTGTATTCCTGGGGTATATCTTGCTAGGATGTCCGAGACGTTGATGCCATATTTGCATCAGTCTTATTCCTTTAGCAGAGTTTTGTTCAGCATAATGTTGAAGAGGACGATCTACCTCAGCCAGGGGCAACTGTTGTCCCGTCGGGCTACTTTCTCCAGAGGGTTCATCACCAATCTCTCTTTTAGGAATATCCCTCTGAGCTCTTTGAAAAGGTCCTGCCTGTGAACCTTCTGGTGCTTCCAGACGTATCTGTGCACGTCTAGCAATGACTTCAGGAGTCAAATCCATTGGGACGTCTACGCGTCTACCATAAATTGTCATCGATCTCGATGCGACCTGACCGGGCTGGAGATCTTTCACAGTAAAACCCGATCAGTTGAGCGATATCCGCTGCTTGGCGGTGCTCAGTTCTTTCTGGCGATTTTGCCAACGACACAATCGTGATTTCAGATCCCCTTAAAGCCACTTCACTTTGGAAGCTGTCTCATATCCTGGGATTAACTGAATTGTCCTGTATTTAGACAATTCTGCCTCATGAAACCTCCCGATTGAACTAAACCTCCTAGCGCTATTAAATCCAAGTCGATTATGGAAGATGTAAAGTAGCGACTATGGTCATATTTCTCGATATTCAAGAAAAGTAATTCATACAGGTCATTCCCAGGGTTCATCATATCCCTCGCATTTGTATCGCGTCTCTCTGCCGCTATGGTGTCTTCCATTGACAATAATGGCACAACCCTCTTTACAGGTCCCCATAACCGATTCGCAGAGCGTCAAAACAAAGGGGAATGTTCGCTAGGGTATCACCGTCAAATGGGTCAGTTAAGCCCACTTCATGTGTCCGTACCGTACTTCATAAAGTAATCGGCCTGTTAGTCCATCTTCGACTAACTGTGAAAATTCTCCAGTTCCTCCCCCGTCGGCGATCTGTTCGATTTTTGTAGTACTGATAAGAACCTTCTCCAGTCCTTCGACAATGAAGGCTCCTGGAACGTAGATTTCGCTTTCGCCGATCAGCCCAAGAATTCTTAACCGCGAGTTTTCGTCGGCCATAATCAACATAGATTGTTTCAACGGGATATACCAACAACAAATTGGAGTCGGCTCACTGGTAAGAACAACACATCGTTCGCACCAATATCTATGAGCGCTTTAGCTGAATATTCCATTATACTGCGGTTTTCTGGCGTCAATGCGAGATATTTAGGAGTTTGATAGGCGGGCAACCTTATCGTGCGCTCATGGCTATCTATTGACCGAGGAGCTGGACGAATGTAACATTGAGGGGGTCTTCTTTGAGCGGTAGATCCTCCCTTCAAATAACATCGGTCAGCATTATGGTGACCAATTGCAAAAGTTGCTTTAGTTAAGTTGTTGCTTAACATTATTGGGTTATACCCCATCCTTGGTGTTTATCGCACCACATAGCGGTCGTTGTTTTATCCCAAGACGGTCACTGACAATGGTCAGCATTCTCTCCTGCGACATTTGCGACGGGAGTCACCCGGGCTTTTTGCCCTTATAGTCAAGTATTGGCTTCTAAGCCATAGCAGTTTTTGCCGGCTGACCATTGATATTTTGAAAATCATGCCGCGCAATGAAATCAAATGGTTGAGGAGTTGATACAGTGCGTCCTGCAACTCTCTTATATTCACATCCGACTTGCTGCCGCGAGGCCCATATTCATGTTTCAGAATAGCAAATGCCTCGGTATCCGGTAGATCTATCATAATTTTTGATTGTATAATTGTTTTCAGTCGGTTCCGTTGGTCATTATAAACCTCTGACCCGACTATCTGATAGACATCGAGCCAAGTCATTCCCGGAAGCACAGGAGTTTCAAGAGGTGAAAACTCGAACTGAGGTACTCTGGTCGACTGAAATACGCCTTCAAGGCTGCCGATTTGCTCGTCAAGGCGTTTCATATATTTCTGAAAGCCTCCAATGGTCATGGTCGTTAGATCCAATTCAAGGATCTCGTTGAACCACGCAGAGTGTTGTAACAGCCCACACTATCGCCATCTCTCCAATTATCACCATTTCTACGAGATCAGCACGCAGGTCAGTGTTAGAGAGCGATCGCCGAACAAGGGGGAGCCGCGAGCGCACGCAGCAAGCACATCGACGTAAAATATCACTACATACGAGAAATGATTAGTGCAAGGGAGGTGACTGTGCTAAAGGTGGCCGGAACCGACAATCCAGCCGACATGTTCACAAAACCGCTAGCTAAAGACTCTTTCGACAAACA